>JAABNW020108445.1:0-14763 GCA_015164035.2 Radianthus crispa
CTTCGGAAATGTCCACTTACTTACTTACATACCCGATGACATAGTGGGTACCGCTTCACTAGAAGCAGTACCCACAAAAATTGTTGTCGTTTTCTTTAAATTTATTATGTTTCTGCTATATCAAGACCATTTCGCTTTTTGTCGATAAAACCACTGACTTTTTGCAAGCACTTTGTTTCTCGTTTTCCCATCATTATGTATTTTTTTACCATGTAGGCGTATAGTTTTATTGCATGGAGGACCACAACCTGTGAGTGTATTACACAGTTAAGTGTTTATCGTCTTGAAATTAAGTCTTTGGTGATAACTGAAGCTGTATTAAGATGTTTTCTCAACAACAGGTTTTCACCGGTTTTCATTGTCATCGTGGCTAGACCAAACAATAATGCAAAACCCACAAAGTTCCTGACCCGTGTTTGTCACTGACAGGTGCGCAACAACGAACAGCAAACGTTTGATAACATCTTGATGGTTAAATAAACTAACACATGTCAGAGGTCAGTATCTTATCTGGTACTTCCACTATCATATACACCCTTGGTCTTCTAAAGAAATTGTTAATATTTTATAGTCAGCTGCCAAAACAAATTCTTATGTCCTTCATGGTTTTCATAATAAAACGATAACATGAGCAGGGAGATTGATTGAAAAAACAATGAACAAACAATCCCGAGAAACGCCACAAAGAGCAGGGGAAAACTAAAAAGACAATTAGGACGTAAATAATTGAATTTGTGGACTACTGAAGGGATTATTAGCGCCGGCCTGCTACTAAGCCAGATGTAGATGCTTGCAATAAAACTTATTTTGATATCTTTAGTTTAGAAGGCAATGACGATTGGGATAACACGAGCTAATAAGGAGTTTAACTAATCCGTTTATAAGAGTTATTTATGGCCTCTATTTGTTTTCAATAAAACATTTGAGACTGTGGAATTGACGGACACACAAAAAGCTAAGACAAAGAGTGAGCGAACTCAAAAACTTGAACGGTTTATCGTAAATTTTGTTTTCTCGCTTCCATCAATCAATGATAATCAGTTGGCACATTTTAGATTTTTGACTGGCAGCAGTAAAAACCCCAACTCCAACGCGCAACTGGCAACTCAACTGAGTTCGCAGAATGTTGAGAATCGCTGTTGCACCGTTAGCTAGTCTCAATAAACTTCACTTCCGGTTTCATGTGGCACTTTTATCATGTATATGGACGAATAAACAGTAATGGGAGTGTATGACGTAGCGCACAATAGAACACGTAAGCTTATCTTTTACGCCAATTAATGAAAAGCACTTGAAAATCTGTTCTCGTTGCATTTAGGTCTTCGCTAGCACAAGGGCATTAAGGTAAGGTGATCCTCAAACAAACATATGATTTGTTTAATTTTTTCATTCAAACGATTTCTATTTCAATTATTAGTGGCATCTGAAAGAATGCTCGGCTGGAGAAAAAAATTGTTGTATCGCTCGATTAATTAACAAATTAATTTAAACTTCTTAAAGATATCAAAAGCTGAGAACATTAGAAAAAATTCTTTAATTTTATGATGATTATACTACTAAGAAGTTTATAGATTTAGTATTTCAATTTAGAATAAGAAAACAAACTAAAATAAAAATAGCTAAAAATATCTCATAAACTAACTAAAAATACCAATCCGAAAATAATTCATCGATTTCAATTTCAATTCGTAAAATCAATTTCTTCTAATCAAATTATCTGTAAAATCCGTGGCAATTTGCGCCATTTCTTTTTTCTTATTTTCTTAAACTCCAGCTATATTGAGATGCGCATCTTTTTAGTTGGAGCTGCTCACAATCATCCTCACTAGTAATGACACCATACAAGGGTCCATCATTAGCAAACGGCCTTACAGTAGAATTTAGGTTTTCGGGCAAGTCAATTATATATTAAAGGAACAGCAACGGGCCCAATACTGTTCCTTGAGGGACTCCAGTTGTTACAGCAACCCGGGTTATTAGCGGCTGGTTAGGAATGACTCAACCCAGATGAACAGGTTATCTCTAATGCCATAGAAATCTGTTTATTTAAATGTTCTGACGTTCCCAAATCTTTTTTTCTTCCATAAAGAATTATGTTACATAAGCTTGTATATTGTGCAAAAAACGTTTGACTTTTGCTTTTCAATTTTGATAAGTAACAGATACAAAGTTTGTGTTCACACTCTAGTTCCTTCTTGGATGGAATCAAATTACGTTTTTATCTTGCTTGTTGAGAAAGGCGGTTTTTGCTTTTTAAAATGCTATAATTAATTCTAGATTCTAAACGTTGTTAGTTAGGATTCGAAGGGGGAAAACATGTCTCAGATTTTTGATATTCCTTCTCATTTTGAAGATATTTATCAATACGTAAATGCTTGCATTAAAAACTCGATATTTCATATTTGAAACGCGATAGCGGCTGATCTAAAATAGTTATAAAAAAATCTGAGACACCTTTTTGGAGTCCATTATCTCTAGAGTAGGATAGCGTTTTTGCTTTCAATGTAACGGAAATCCAAAAATTGCGTCAATGTTTTCAATCGAGCACAGTCGAACGTGTAAGTTAAGGTTGAACGTTTATTCCCTTACGAATAATTAATAGATTATACCTGGATATTATATAAAAGACCTAAAAATTTCACACCGGGTAAACTGCACAACACAAAGGCATATTCACCAATGTAACAATGCAGCTAGCATTTGTAATTGAAATACTTACTGTTAATGCAGCCGTTGCTTTTTGTTATTGTTATTTCGTAATGATGTTTTGTAGTCGTTTCTCTTGTTGGGTTTCTCATTTCTTAAATCGATTTATTTAGTTAGTTTGTTTGCATTACAACTTTCCCTTTCCTTTCTATATCAAGGGCAGGTTGAAAATTAAATGTTCCCGACAAGTAAGAACATTATTCAGTCGGCTTCCATTTTTAGTGATAGCAGTTATTAATTAACGATATCAACCATGGTCTGTTAGTCGAATTTTCTATACCTGTTAACTTCATTAAATAAAAACAATAGGGAATCGACCAGTAAGATGCTGGTAATGCCCCAGGTTCAGTGGGCTTATGATGTAGCAGAAATGCTTTGTTTCTGACTTACCGGACAATGTAATTTCTGACACCAGCGACGCAGGAGCCTATTGTCAGAAATTGTTACACTGGAAAACTCGTGTCCTCTCGAGATCATGGAAATCATTGCGACTTCCAACAAATTTCCATGATATTTCCAAACTTTTGGACACTTCCATGGTATGGAAATATGTTGGAAGTCAGCTTTCAACCTTTTGGACACTTCCATGGTATGAAAATGTGTTGGAAATTTGTTGGAAACATCATGGAAATTTGTTGGAAGTCGACATTTCCATGATCTGAAGATACGATTTTTCCAGTGTTATTCTGCCGGCACGGTGAAGGGGCTTGGGACTGAACAACGGCTCATGGGTAGTGGGTATTTATATGGTAAGCAGAGGGATCGGGTCATCTAGGCCGGTCAGGCTTATACTATCTTACGTGCAGTTTAATTTGCTTAATTTCACATGGATGTCGAGGAATGATTGATTTGTTATCGGTTACTTTAAAGGCTGTTTTGTATAGGGAGCTCTCTAAACCTGGGAGAGTTGCTGGTTGCTCTGCAATTCTGCTCTAGTTCGAGGAGTACGTTTCCGCATTTTCCACGGTTTTTTGGCCACAGCTCCAGGGTTTTTTTTACGTGGTTAAGCGAATTTTCGTAGCTGGCAGTCTTGCATCAATCGGTTAGTCTAGGTTGGTTGCTTGTCGTCCCGCCCCTGACTGGCAAGAGAGTCCTAATAAACAAATATACCTTACGAATGTTCCTGTGTGGTGTAGTCAGAATCTGAAATTTTCAGACGGTTAAAAGGGTTAACTACGACTAGGTAACGGTTAGCAAGGCCCTATTTTTATTGTTGATCGTGCTTTGTTTTGATGCGTTATGAATTTATTTTTATCTAATCTTAAGATTTCTTTTCTCTCAAACAAGGTTTAGCCGTCCAGTTTAGAAAACGCTGCCATGGCGAATATTCTTTTCGTAGCAGTTACCTTGGTGATGCTATATACCAATAATTCGTGTAAGTATTTTTTGCTTCAAGCTTTCGTGTTTTGTTTTGTTTTGTTTTGTTTTGTTTTGTTTTGTTTTTTCAGTGGTAGCCATGCCTTTTAACTGATTCAATTCTAATTCTTTATTCGAGAAAATCAGTAGCACCATGAACATTGAACATTTGTAATGACTTTCATAGATTGCAAGACCGATTCAAAAGAAGACGATGGTTTGGAAAAGAGACAGTACATTGTTTTAGGCGGAGGGAGATTCCGCTACAATTATCCTATTGAGATTCAAAACCCAATGCGAAAATCCAATACATCGAAGATCTATAACACCGCTCCTCTTGCTACTAATGTAACCAGCAAACGGCCTAAAACTAATACAAAAAATGAGTCCTTTGGAGATAACTCGCTACAAAGGGACAAGAGCCATCCTGCTATCACCACCAGCGAAGTGAACAAACTGAGTGAAAGCAAAGAAAAACTGAAATTGCCAATTACAAAGTTTTCCAAATCACAAAGAAAAAATCTTCTTGGAAAAGGTACAAAGGAATAGCCCACTCTCGACATCCTGGTCGCAAGAGATCACGAACAAAGCAATTCAAAACGAGGCTCATAGGAAACAAAGGTTGAATCGTAATATGCCCTTTCGTTTCCCCTGGGCCTCGTTTTGAAAAGATAATAAACATTGGTCTATGATTAATTTCGGTTGTCACGAAACTCCGCGAAGAACCCCATGTGAAAATTTGAATAAATCGCTCTAACGCGAAATAATTTATTTTCAAGATCAAAAGAAGAAATAGTTTCGACATATGGGCTTTGATTAAAAGGTTTCTTGCTATGTTGCATGTACACCGGTCGCTAGGGGTAACCAGGAGAGCATAAATAAGAGATGGAAACTTTGTGTTACCGCGCGCGTCATGTCAATTCACATTCGGGATATTTTTAGCACTGACGTCAGATTATTTCCTTTGTTTGGTCGGGTGTAAAATGTTGATGCACAGGGAGTAGGTTGGGAAGTGTTTCCCTAGTCATTTTTTGATGCTTGGGAGTGGGTTGCGGAATGTTTGCGCCAATCGAATTTTGACGCACGAGAGTAAGGCGAGGCGAAAATTAAACTGCATCCGGTTACTAAAAATAGACCGAATGTGAATTGACATGACGCGCGCGGTAATACGAAGATTCCCTCTCTTATTTATGCTCTCTTGGTGTAACCTGATACGTCTAAGTTCGTGCAACTCTTAAATATTTGGAGTATTTGTTGCTCCTTACAGCCATCAAGAAGGCTTCCACCAATCCAGAAGCAAGTCCAGTTACCTATGATGTAACAGCATCCAAAAGAGTGGCTCCAGCTGTTGCTGGTGCACTAACAAAACTTGCAACAAACGAGAAGGTCCAGGAAGCAGCGATTGATAAGGGAATTGAAGTGGCGGGAAAATTGGTTGATAAATACTTTGAGAACATTGATCAAGCTCAAGAGAAAGCTGCAGATTTCCTTAAGAAAGAAGTAAGTGGCATGTGCGAGATTTTGCGATATCACTGAATCACCTTTGTAGAAAAGGATGAAAATGTAAACAGTCTTTTCTTTTACATGCAGATTAAACTGAATATCATGCCAGACAAGGGATGGGAAACACAAGATATGTTTGTACCACCTGGATATCATATCGATGCCGAAATAGACGAAGACAAATCATCGACCAGTGTTGATGATCCGGTCCAACCGTATACCTATCCGGCAGGTATGGGGGGTATAATGATGAATGGCTGCTGGGGGTCTAATTACCAGGTAGGAGACCCTTGTTATAATGCCATGGAAAAGACTGATCAGTGCAGGGTAAGCAAAATATCCCGTTCAAAATCGTAAAACTTGTTGGAAAGTACCTTGGTTGAAGGTGTTCTCTTTTTCCAGGACATGATTGATGGTGCTGCATTCATTGGCGTTGGTTTTGATGGTCGTGGAGAATACAGTCCCCAGTCCAGGAAGATGAGTCTCATCCAGAGAAGTTGTGGTGGACACTCCTCGTAAGGCCAAACATTTAAGAATTAAAAACAATCAATTTGTGGAACTGATCTAATGAACGAGTATATATTTCTATAGTTATGATGGTCTTCAAGTGCCGGATACGATGAACGTTCACGGGATCTACGATACGAGTGCACATATGAGCGTCTTTACATCACGATCTGAATATCAGAAATATCTACAGGGAGAGGCAGGGGTGTCAGGATCATATTTTGGATTCTCAGCTGGAGTCAAGAGTGCATGGGGAAGCTCTGAGAGTGGTGCCCAACAATCCAATCTAGCCATCTTTGATATTGATGTGGACAGGTTACAAAAACACTCGTCTTAATAATTTGACCTATTTCAAACTATTCTCTTTTTTTCTCTAAACGTTCTGTACTTACGTACAATGTTTTTTAAAAATTTAAAAAATTAATTATAGTACCTTGTAGTTTGAATCAATGATACAAGTAATTTCTTTAGTTTGTTATGAATGGAAGAAAATTAATCAGGCATTAACGTTTTCTTTAATTTCTTGTCTTCCTAGATATGAGATCTTTCAAGACGAAGTCAAGCCACAGGATCTAAGCAGAAATTTTCTGAGAGAGTTTGTCAGTCTTCCTAATTCCTATTTCGCTCCTGGAGCTCCAGCTAAATTCCGTAAGATTTTTTTTCGAATCTTCTGATTTTAAGCGAAATGTTAAGAATTTGCAATATAATTCTTGGCAATTTGTTTCCAAGGATTAGTTATCAAGACTTTTGTAGTTTAACTTAAAACACTCATTAATAATTCATAACTTATGGTCCAGTTGGAGGCACCATACACATAACGTGCATGGAACTTAATACCGGATAATTTGAATCTCGTTGCTACGTCTTGTGGTTTTATACCTCATAAAACACTCTTACTCGTGTTTTAAATACGACATAAAGCATAACTAGATGATATATACAAAACTGACTTCTTTTATCAGAGGACTTCATTCTGCGGTGGGGAACGCACTACATCAAGTCTGCCAGATTTGGTGGTCAGCTGGAACTACGAAAGTTACAGTTAGCAAGCATGACTAGCAGCAAGGAGCAATTTTCCGTTGAGAGCGAGTTTGAGTTTAAAAGTCTATTCTGGAGTGTAGGTGGAAAAGTGGGAGTGGAATCTGGCGAGTCCTCCAAATCACAAAGGAACTACATGTCTACATCTGTAGTTGTTCAAGGAGGAAGTCAGAGAATAGCAGCCATCATCTCTGACATGTATTCGCCTACGTTTAAAACTGAATTCACAGTAAGTAGTGTCCCTCGCAGAAATAATTACTTCACCACTCATGCATAGAAAATGAATGAATGACAATGAATGCGTTGAGTGTTGTCTAGAAAAATTCAGTACTTACAAATTTCATAGATCGTCAAAGAGAACCTTTTTGCGAATTACCTATTTTAGGCTTGGCTTGAGAGCATCCCTGCCTACCCCAAGGCCTTCAAGTTTCTTATGGGATCTATCACCGATCTTTTGGACTTCCGAGCAAATGATTTGTTTCCTGATGAAACCATCGAATGGGGATGTGAACTTAATAAAAATAGCCTCGAAGAGGATGAAACAGCTGGCAAGAGTTACTACTTGCAACAAGGGAAAAGAGTGTACTGTGAATATACGAGTCGAGAGGATATGGAATACAGTTTAAAGCGCAAACGAGTGAGCCTAAAAAGAGCGATTGAAGTCTACATGGAAGAGGTTAGTAAAGAACTGAAATGAAAGAAATTCACGCAAATATTAATGACAACAACCTTCTCGACCTTGAGTAGAGAAAAGGCTGGGTAACACATTTATCCTACTAAAATGAGGCGTTTTCATCATTGATAAGTAATTCATTGTTTTCAGAATTTCTCTCTTTTTGTGTCAGAATCTTCCTCAAAAACCAATCAAACAAGAACATCCATAAAAACATAAACTAAAGGATTTAAGTGAAGGGTGTTAATTTTAGGGAACCATGTCCATCTCGGATGTTAGCCTGCCGGCTGGAGAAGCTGGATGCCAAACTAAACTTCCCGAATATCAATCACAAGTCACAAAGCCATCGTGGAGGGAAATGAAAGAACACAAACGTTTCCGTGTGATGTTTGACCTTTTGGAAGATCTCAGAGGGGCAATTCATGGTGGCATAGACATTCCCAAGTCAATGTCAAGAATTGCCCAATTCAGGTATTGACAAATTATTAAAAATAAAAAGGGGATCATATATATAGAGTGTGTTCGTGGCAACCATGTTGGTTGGTTAAACAAAAGATTTTTTCCCTTTTTGTAAATAAGTTTTCTTGTCATGCAAAAATATTGCATTGTTTCTGGCACCAATATGGCTGCCGTGAACACACTATAGCTCAGGGGTATATCTAAACACACACACACAAACTTGCCAAGCTAGAGTTCTGAAGATGTCTCAAAGAAAAAAAAAATTTTTTAATTAAAATATGTTGTCCCGACCATGGGAATTCATCTTTGTACCCCACAACATGGTGCCAAACCAGTTGCCGCGGTATCACAGTTCCCATAACACAATAGAGTGGATTTCGTATGAGTGGGAAATGGACCGTACCGTACAGTGACCGTATTGTGACCGTAACTACGGACCGTAATCTAAGGACCGTAACAGTGATCTAACAAAACATGCATACACCGTAAAATTGCTTTTCTGTAACGTAGCTGTGTCCGTACCGTAACTCTTACGGTCCGTTTCCCACTCATATGAAATTTGCTCTAACCTATGCGTACGGTCTTCAAATGAAATCATATAATAGGCATCTATCCGTCATTTTGTGAAGCTACTCATGAAGTGTACAATAAGATTGTTCGATATCTATGGAATGAATTCCGAGCTTTTGGAAATACATAATCTGAAATAAAATGCAAATAAGATGAGGATATCATGCGGGTAATATACACCTGATCGAAAAACATTGTCGGGCTAAAAAGGTTGAATCATTGAAGCTGAGAACGAAGGGTGTTCTGGGTAAGTGATATTCTAGTTATTTCAAAAGTGTTTGCAGGATCAACACACATAAATAGAAAGTTACGAATTGTTTTGTTCAGTAACTTGATTCAATTTCAAGAGCTACAAAATACAATACGCATAATACAAGCTCCATTAACTGTTAACCTGGAATAGCTTTCGGTCTCAGCTTCGATCTTTTCACAATATGACAAAACATCGGCAGATATGTGTTTGGATCAATACAGTAAATCAAAACATTTTTGTTAAACTTTTACCTGTCCAATTGAAGAGTAAAGTGAAAATTAATTGTAGGTTGTTCTATCCACTTTCAAAATTTAGTTTCGTATCTCGTAAAATATTATAATATATAGAAAATATATACTTCTGGTAGAACTAATTCACCAAATATAGTTTTTATATATATTATATTCAGTTATTTTTATAAATTTATTTATCTTAGATTCTTGTTGTAATAATTTCTTGTAGATTAGGCATTAGTAGAAATAATATTGATAATTTGGGACTATTAGTAACTTGTTATTAGTTTAGTAATGTGATATATAGTACTTCGTGACATAGATTCGTAATATTATTGATAATGTCAACAGAGATAATAATTAGCGGTAAACTAGTTTGAGCTGCGTGGTGTTTCTAAAGAAACAATAGTGATAATATGTAAATTATACACCGTAAAAAGAGAGCATACTTACTGACCTTACGGACGTAAAGAGTAAATGTTAAACACGCCCCTACTGGGAACCAGCTTCATAGATCATCATCATCGTTTAGCACTGGAAACACTTTATTCCATTCATCATTTTCAAACACTGAATAAATGTTACTTTCATGTAATATTGGCCTGTAAGCATAATGAATCTTTCATTACTAAACATTTTTTTACAATTACTTCATTTCATAAGCCAAGGAAAATGGTACACAACAAATAGGAATGGAGAGTTCCACCTCTACGACGGTTTTAACAACGGTGGAAGCGGTAACACAGAAAATAAGAAAATTTCCATATTTGGTCTGGTCCTGAAGTATGACGAAACACAAGGCAGCCTCACTCTGCACGAAGGAGATTACGAGGCTTCAAAGAGGTTCTTTCCAGAGCTCAGCGATCTTTTGAAAGGAAGACAGCTAGCAAGAGTCGAATGGCCTACAGCTGATTCCTTTACAGCAAGTGCTCCCTCAGGTGAAGCAAAACACAGAAGGAAAGGCGATGTAGCAGCACCGTCGACACCTCCACCTCTACCATGCAACCTCCAGTGGTCGAACGGACTCAGATTTGACCCAAGTGATCGTAATGGCAAGTGTCTTCATTTCACAGCTTCTTCCAAGGGTACTGTGTACGCCGTTTTCTCTGCAGTTCCTAGCAACAAGGACATGTGGTATTACGTTCAGATTGCACCATTTGGAGTTGCCATTTATAAGGTAACGGAGTTGCAGCATAAGACGTCCATAACTAGTGCTTTTAATGTGCCTTTACATTATAATTTTTGCCATATTTCCATCCTTTAATATTTTACCATTAAGGTAATCAACACTCCCTTTTTACTTATTTTCAAATGGTGATTTGTTATTGATGCAGTTACTATTCATTCATGTTTCTGTGATAGGGTGTCGATCGCCAAATCTCCGATCGCCACTTGCCGTTGGCCCCTTTGAAATAGCTATGTATTCATCACGAATTATTGATCAGTGTGTTAATGATGGATTTCTCATTTTTCAGTCACAGCGACTCAAAGTATCTACAGTTAACAGTAATGCTGTGGCCCTCGGAGACAACTTTTTGTACCAGTCATACTTTGTCTGTGTTACTGAGTCACCAACAAGTACCGTCATCGAGTATGGCAAGTCTCATGGCACCACGGACAGCGGAGATGTCTACTTGACCACCATCGATCACGATCAGCCAATTCATGCTCGTTTTTATTCGTTTGGAAATGCCGAAGAACCAGCACAAATAGTAGATTCACATGTGATATCACGAGCACTGACAACCACGGAATGTAAAGGAGATACATATGAAGACAAGGATGAACCAAACTGTGTACAGAAATGTCATGAAGCGTGTGCTCCATTAGCAGGTGAGAAAGGAATAAAAATGCAAAGTACTCACCTGACAGGTGTGCAGAATCCAGTAAAAGGCTGGGAGAGAAACCGTAACTGAAAAAATTGTAGGATTCCAACCAAAGATAAACAAAAAGGAAGCAAGGTTGGATGGCACAAACGAAAACATAGAAAGGAAAACAAAATAATCGATTTCACGTGCATTTGAATTCCGGACATAAATTATAGACGTGCGCAATTGTGCCTAGTTATAATAAGACTAAGCTAAAATTTCAGAGGATACTGCAAAGGCATTGAAAAGGTATTGTATTCATTAAATGAGAGGTCGCGTTGAATGTATTCATAATTCTATTATATAAATGTAGTATAGATGGTCGTGACACCAATAGCAAAGCCTAGAAAGCTGGATCATGAAGCTACTCAACTTCATGTCCAATAAGAGATAGCAGACTAATAGAAGAACATCGGCGAACCTCTTGTTAAATATTGTCCAACTACAAACATCCTGAACATCTGATACTACTTTAAACACAATTAGGTGATTAACCTTTTATTGATGAGATGAACAAACATGTTTTTTTTATAAAATTCAATATTTCAGGATGCCAGTCCCGTTCGCAAGGTGATCCAAAAGCTTCTGAATGTAACGAATGTCGCTACGCAAAGAACCAAGACAATGTCTGCATCACTGAATGTCCTGCTGGACAAAAACCTAACAAAGAAAAAAATTGCATGGGTAAGTCTTACGGCTCTTTCGTTAAAAGCCCCTAGCTTTGTTCTTCCTCATGCTCTTTAGCAGTGATCTTTAATGTTTTGCAACGTTTTGTTTTCAACAGCGTTTTTCGATTTGAAATTCAAGCCTGAAGCAGGTCTCTCAGATTCCGACATTACTGGATTTCCGACCCTAAATGAGATGGCCATATGCTTTTGGATTAACTTCCAAGAAGCTAGGGGAAGTGAAGATAAAGTTTTGGACTATGTAAACGAGGGCCAGAGTCATGCACTCTTCTCTATAACAGCTTACATTGATGGAACAGATTCGAGAATACAGTATCTAATTGGTGACAAAGGGTAAGTCAGTGCGAAATAATCTATTACAAAATGCAATTTGCTTGGTGTAAGTGAACAAGAAGAAACTTTGGTAGTATATACTCATAGAACCTATTGTTAGCAACTTTACAAGGCAATCCAAAAACTACTACAGTTTCTTCTCTCAAAACGCATATTGATCTTGTTTGATAATACTGGTAGCGAACAAGAGTGCCAACCTCTTCATTTTTATCCAAACTTTTGAAGATCCTGAAGTAAATCTTCGATCCTAGTACAAGATTGAGTAATAGACCTTTTTTAAAAAAGACGTCCGTCACGGGTTCAAAAACCATCAAACAAACTCTATCAACTAAAACCAGCATCACGGTTTAATCCTTTTTGAAACATAACAATGCATATCATTACTCGAGCGTGACAACGTCAAAAACTATATACCAAGCATTTTCAATCTGGGACAATGTTGGGCACATAAATCCTAAAAGAAAATTTCGTTTTATCTCTAGATCAAAGCCAAGTCCTCGCCGGTTTTTGAAATTAAACAAGGACGACAAATGGCACATATTTTGCGTGAATCGAGACAGCAAAACAGGCATGATGGGTTTATTTATTAATGGAGAGAACTCCTTCAAGGGTAGTTATGACGCCCCAGTTAAGCCAGGAAGAGTTCCGGAGGCAGGAGGAACCATGCATTTGGGAGGATTTGGCGAAAGCAACTTCCGAGGAAAGATATCAGGTGTTAATATCTGGAACAGAATCCTGACGGAAACTGAGATTTCCAAGATGGCACACTCCTGTGGTGATAGTGCAGGGAATTTAAAGGATTGGTTTGATATCAAGAGGGACCTAACACTCGATAAATACACCGTGACGGCTCCCTCTCATTGCAGGGTAAGCACCTGAGAACAGAACAGCGTCAGCGTCGACGTCTGAAAACCTTGAAGCAGCTCTACCAATGAATACTAATTGAAAATCAATAATGAAGATAAAAGATAGAGTAAATATGGAATATTTAGACGGATAATGTAAAAAACAGTGGAAATAAAATACGCAAATTGTGATGGACTTAACAAGTATTCTTTAAGGACCTCATTTTTGTGCTTCCTTTGTTTAAGTAGATTTTTTTCTATTTTGTTTGTTTCACACTTACTAGAATTTTTGTGTGCAAATTTATGTAAAAATGTCTTAGCGCTTATATACGCACAGTTTTCAAACAGGAAGAGAGTCTCTCTCCCCAGTTCTTTAGAGTACGAAGGAGATTTATGCTCACCGCTGAAATTCATTGGGCCTTTTGTAAATCGTCCGAGCTAGCGTCGAGTAAATAGACCACTTCAGCTTCGTATGCAAATTGTCCACTTTAAACCATGTGATGTTTACATGATGGTCTCTGGAGAATTGTTCCTTTCAATATGAAGGAATAGATTTCAGAAAGATAAAGAAACAATTCTCCAGAGACCATCATGTAAACATCACATGGTTTGAAATAGGCAATTTGCATACGAAGCTAAAGGGGTCTATTGGAATTTGAGTTAAAGAATAAATCAAAGCAGTAGTTGAAGAAACAACTGAATAACAGGACAAGTTGAGACGCAAGGTACTTGAATTGTACAAAGGACAAAAGTTGAAGTAAGCTGCCCAGTTTGGTTGAGAAAGAAAATAAGAATACGTATATTGGAAAAGCCGGAGTGGCGAGTGGCGTAAGGACATCAACACAGAAACGATATTAACAAAGAAACGAAATCTATAAAAAAACGAAAGTAACGAAGTAACGAAATCTAAAAAGAAGACAAAAAAAAGTTGGCCAAAGGCGTACACAAAGTTAAAAAAAATATATATAAGAACTAAGAATTTAAAAGTTGTTAGAATTTATAGACTCATTTTAGTATAATAAATTTATTCTTTAGGCCAGAGCATAAAGGCAAACTTCGAAGGAAGGTTTATGATTTGGTGTTATGTTTGTGCCTTGAGCAGCCACACGCAAATCGGTGACACACAGCCTTGTATCCTTTAAAAATTCATCATAATGTAGATACAAACCTTTACAAGTTTAAATATTTCTATTTAACGCCAATATTTTGGGAACTATTTTCGTCCTTTATTGAGGACCTTGTCAATCCAAATAAATGTACTTTAAAATTCGACTGGTGAATGGTCTAAGATCACTAAAGATTCTTGGATATTACAAACCGTCCAGGGTTATCGTCTTGAATTCAAGACACAACCGTGGCAATCTCGACCTCCAACCTCTCGACCTCTTTCTGAATCAGATTACACGCTAATTGCGTCCGAGGTTGAAAAACTGCTCTCAAAGAGAGCGATAGTCAAAACGAATCACGATTCAGACGAGTTTATCTCCACTCTATTTCTGGTTCCTAAGAAAACAGGTGATCTTAGGCCAGTCATTAATCTTAGACCACTGAATAAATTCGTGCGCACGATCCATTTTAAGATGGAAAGCATAGAGTATGTAAAGCAATTGTTACATCATGACAACCATCGATTTAAGAGATGCCTATTTTAGCATCCCTATTCATCCCAATGACCGGAAATATTTACGGTTCACGTGGGAGAATTCACTCTACGAGTTTACGTGTCTCCCCTT
>JAABNW020108556.1:2497-14753 GCA_015164035.2 Radianthus crispa
AGGGGTGGAAGATTTCTTGGGAATGAGGTATCCTGGTCCTTCTTCGACGACAGCCTCAAGGCCGAAGAGCGCTTTTATACGTCATTGAATTAACAGCGCTATTGATTCTTGATAATCTGGATCGAGGTCATTATATTGTCCATTTTTTCAAAGTTTAGGCTGAGACCTGGAGTTCTAGAGCACCGAACAAGTTTTACAGAGTGTTATTTTTCCGGCGTCATGAGTTTATTTTTAGCAATTTCGTCATCATTTCACAAAAGAACTGCACGAAAATTTAACCAACCTAAGTTTTGCTGGAAGTCATGTATACCAATCACTGCCTATGGCTTGTCATCGTGCGGGCGTTTCCCAAATGCAGTCTTTGTCTAAATTATCAGGAAGCTCAGCCGGTGCTCCAAAACGTATACTCTGTCCTAGCTAGCACATTGTTTTCAAGTCATTACCAAAGAGGAGAGATCTGAAGATGTACCCAGATAACAACCCTCTAATTACTAAATAGAACTGAATTACTTCACCCTTGGGATAAAACACTGATATGATGCCATTTCCTTAAGGGCTTTTAGAGACATAATGTCTACGTTGATTACGAGTTTATCTGATGTTCCCGTGGTTTTTGGCTTTATAAAGAATTCGACCACACTTACAACTTTAGTTCATCGTAGGTTTAGCACTGGTTACCACTGCAGAGAATCGACACTCAAACTTTAAGGTGAGTTCGATGGCATTGTCAAGAGCTTTAGCTCCAACTACTTCAATGTATGATGAGTCAAGATCGTGATTAATTCACTTTTTGGACATTCCAGTACTTGTAACCCGACCAAGTACTCTTGTCACTGTGTATTTAGTTAGTAGGTGGGTCATCGTACTTGAATACTTCTAAAATATTGATGGTTTGTTTTTTGATATTTCAATATTCATATATATGTTGCCAAAGATAGTTCAATTTACATTAGACAAGTCGAGTATTTTGTGACTTAAAAACTTAAAAAATGATATTCGCTGATCCTTTACACACATTTTTAAAGACATCATTTTGGACATTGTAAGTGAAATAAGATGTTTTGATTTGGACAAGCGGTCCCTTTTTTGGCAAGCTTAAAATCTTTAAGTTTTGATTCATCTTTTAGTTTGAACTCTTCAATGAGGTGAAAAATTCCTTTTTGCCGGAATATGAAGAGTTATCATTTGTCTTTGGACGTTGTTGTGAACGCTGTTGTGTGATCACTTACAGCCACCCAAACTAATTTTCTAAAACATCCAATCAAATTCGAAGATTTCAACAATAGAATCATCACACATTTTAAAGTTTTTTTTTTTGCTTTGTTTTCATGTATTGTGCGTGAAACTTGTTTGTTTGTGATCAAAAATGGATTGAAAACGGTTTCCATCAATAACAATAACAACAACAACATGTATTTTTTCCATCATGACAATTATTTACAAAATTTTTACTGTTTATGATAATTTACAGCTTTATTGCAGTTAAATAGTTACAAAATATTTGTGGAGAATCTGTTTGGTTGGAGTAGTAGCATTGCAATAGGCCTCATAACGGAATTCGAATCTGCCTTAGGAAACTGATGCAAGTTTAAACTTTGTAGCCCTAGCGGCATAAGAACAGTTGGTTACTTATTCGTCGATGCCCTATGGCAAAAACGGTCTTGTTTCTTTTACACTGTAGCAAACTTAACAATATTTATGAAGTTATATGGATTTCTCTTATTTGATTATTACATGATTATCAACTTTTTTTACTTTTATTTAATTAAAAACGTTTTCGAGACATGACAAGTTGAAATTTTTGAACATTTTTATACTCAAAATTTGCTTTCGTGATGTTTATTTTAGCAAACGTTTTACGTCAAATTACTCAAATGAAACGGTTTTTTTATTATCAATCACATTTGAAAAATGAAATTCAAAATTAATTTCAAGACATTAAAAGTTAATATTTTTTTCTTGAGCCATCGAGGCAGTTGTCCTCTGACTCCATTCCTCTAACAATGCTATATTGGCTATTAGGTCTAACTGCCACTTAAGTCGGTGTACGTATTCTAAAATGCACATTAAACCTACTTGAGCATTTGAATTTTTACCCAGTGTGAGCTATAAAAGTTGTACTTCTCATTAAAAACACCATTCAAGTCACTAACGTAATAAATCTGCTTTGAAACTGAACTCCAACTGGGAGGGCTTTGTTGTTTCTAGCAAAAACCTGACAAAGATGGTAGCCAGCGATCCGGCACACTTACGCTTTAAAGCATACAGATGTGAAACCATTGAGGACCTCTTGTTTCGCAGGCAGTTCACTACCCAACCAAGCCACACTTGCTCCTTGAAACAAGTGTGTGAGGTCACTGAGGATCAATCTATGGACCTCTTGCTTCACAGGCAGCACACTAAACAACCAAGCCACACTTGCTTCTTCAAACAAGTGTGAGGTCACTGAGGATCAAACCGTATGGACCTCTACACTAACCAACCAAGCAACACTTGCTTCAGTGTGAGGTCACTGAAGATCAAACTAAGGACCTCTTGCTTAGCAGGCAGCACACTAACCAACCAAGCCACACTTGCTCCTTGAAACAAGTGTGTGAGGTCACTGAAGATCAAACTATAGACCTCTTGTGCTTCACAGGCAGCACATTAACCAACTTGCTCAACTTGCTAAACAAGTGTGTGAGGTCACTGGGGATCAAACTATAGACCTCTTGTGCTGCACAGGCAGCACACTAACCAACTTGCTCAACTTGCTCAACTTGCTAAAAAGTGTGTGAGGTCACCAGGGATTTACGAAGCACACCAAGCCACACTTGCTCCATGAGGCTAATGAAGATCGAACATGCTAACAGCAGCTCGGAAGCTTAACATGTAGGCTTCTTCCTTGGCTTCTTCCTTCTAAGAAAACTATAGGAAGTAGATCCTAAAAGTTTAACGTTTAGGTAGACTGGCCGTCGTAATTTCATTATTATGAAAACATTCAACATTGTATAAACGGTTCCTAATCAATATTCATCTTATCAAAGTCATTTCTCAAACGATAAGTCGGAAATTCTTTTTTTTTCCTCGAAAAAAAAAAAGTTGAAAAGGAAAGGAACCTAATCCGTCTCAATTCCAAGACTGCATCGTAATCGGCATTTTTTTGAAGCCAAAATGTTTTTTATGAAGATTACATGACTCAGTTTTATCTCCTTGCGGTGCCTAAAAAGAGTTTGGCCAATATTTATCTCTTGTTCAAGATCAGCATTTCTCGGGTGATTTTAGAAGACTGTCAGTTGATGGTTATGGTTTTATCTCTTATAAACAAGAAGACCGTCTGTAAATTGATTTTTTTTCTTTAATAACTCAGCTTTTCGCACAGTCAAATTTTCAATTTGAGTCAAAAAGGTGCGAAATATTTAGAAATAGTAGAAACTAGTCTTGCTTTATTCGTTTGTAAAGAGAAAAATCCTGCTAGTTTGATAACAAGCAGCAGTTTTGTATGCCAGACCAGACCACTATAGATCACTACTGAATTTATTCCATCACAAAGCGCATTTTGTAGCAAGTGTCTGAAATATTGTAGATATTGCAAATATTTCGATAAAAAAGTAAGAAATGGTCAAACAAGATAATCATGACTTCCATAAAATAATCTTGGGTATTAGTGAGAGGAGATGTCCAATAGAACTCTTGACCAGATTACATTGATCATGTTATTTGGTCACAAATGAGAATTGATTTTCTTAAGAGAAGCTTGGCATCAGTGTTTGAACTTTCAAAATTATTGACTCAATATGACAGGCAAAAAGACCTGTAAAAGTCATCGGATGTGAGTTTGTTTGCTTAAAGAACCGTGAAAGAAGATGACAGGCTGATGAAGAATAACCGGTGAACAATGCTCGAAATGAAACCGTTTGAATTCTGGAACGCTAAGTGCTAGGGCCGAATTTGTGTTAAACATGGTTTTGGCGCGAAAAATTGCTAAGGGATAAAAATAGTTTAGATTTCATTGGCTTGAAAGGAGAGAAAGCTGAGAGAGACTTTAAAACTACACATAAGAAAGTAAGTTATGCTTGGTTTTGTCAAATCTATTGCGAGTGAGAGCAGCAGCTCACAAACCAATTTAGCGTTAAGCTTTTACAACACAACCTTCGCGACTTTGTCCATTTATCATCCAAGGAATACAAACAACTTTATGATTTCCCGTTAAAAATATGTATTGAATCCTCTCCGACGAAGGAATCTATTACCAACAAACTACACCTGTCAACTAACTAGCGCCTTAATTGTTCTTTCTCCTACTTGATTCAACTTTGTGCGCGCTAGTTTTAAAACCCATGTCGACTTTTATCTGAAAGATGAACAAGATTTTCACTTGTTTGTCGAAATTGATTTCTCGCTTAAATCGAGTTACGTGGGAGACTTTTGTTCTATTGAGCATGAAATAATTTTTAGGATGTAAAATACGACAACAGTCAAATCCAATTTTGCTGTTTTGGGTTCATTTTGTACCTAAACAAAGGAATTATGATGATCAATTGAGCTTTTTCGATGAATACAGTCTAAGGAGGTTATTGAGATAGGAAACGTGATTGGATTAGCGTTGGAAAATATTTTGAAACCCCAACAAGAAATTATGTCTCAGAAATACAAGTAGAACTCAGTTCCGAAGCATTTTGTTGATACGAATTTAAATCAGAAAAATAAGCCCCGAAAAAATTACTTCCAATCTAATAATCCGAGTAATTGAGTGGCGCGAATTCATTGAAAATGAATGTGTTAATTTGGCCTGTTCTATCTTTCAGTGGCGGGACCTTTCTTACTCAATTTGGTAATTGGCTTTTTGTTTAGGGACTCGCTGTTTGACACGCTCTCGATTAAATGTTTCCTCTGAGCTTTTCTCGGAGATTTCTTATTTCATTTACGACTCATTTGTTTAAATATATCTTTATTGTGTTTAATTCTCCCTGCGGAGACGAAGAATTTCTTCTAATCGATTTCTAGGAGACAATGAATAGCCAAAGACATTCGCTCAATCATGTATATTTTGAAAGTAATTCTCTAACCTATTAGGTTTCTCGCCTTTTCTTGAACATTAATTGTATTTAACGAGTCTAAATATTGACAGGTTAAACTTTCAAATCGTACGGAAATCTCATGCTATCATGCGCAAACATGAAGTTTGTACTACAGGGATTCATCGTGCGCTTGTAATTGGAAGAGCAAATATGACGTAACATTTCGTCAGAGGTTAATAGTATTATAAAACCCAACCGCTTCGACGTCTTCTTCACAAAACTCGCACTTCGTTCCCGCTAAGGCTAAGCAAAGAACTCGAAAACCAAAGACAGGTATGCTTTGAACGCTTTACGTATAATCGTCCACGTCTAGTTCTTTTTTAATATACCTGATGTACCAGATTCCATCATTATCTGGACTTCATTCCAAGTTCAAAATTTTCTAATCTGCGAGTAGTTATTTTATCCACACTCTCTTGGGGTTTTCTTCTCATCTCGTATAGCAGTTCATGCGCGGAAGTTCATTTTTGTATGATGATTTAGGTGCCGAAATCTAATCACATTCGAAATCTCCTCTAATGATTTTTTTTTTGAATTTGTGCTTCTTTAAAGGATTTTATCTGGTTGAGAAATCTGCGCGCGCTTTGATGGTGAAGATACCTTTAGGCTGAAAAAGTAAAAATACTTGCACTTATAATAATTACTTGATATTACTTACATTAATTGTGTTTCTGGAATATTTTGTTGTCATGCGCATGGATCATTCGTTATCGAATTATTAATTTCTGATTACATTATTGATAAATTTTACATTACTGTTGGTTATTTAGCCGATGGCATAGGCTAGTCAGCGTTTTGGAACCGCAATTTCAAAGCGGTTTTGGATTCTTAACTATTTGATGACACAAAGATCTGCTTTGTTTGGAGATTTAGATGTTTAAAGATTACACTGATAATATTTGGATGTATGGTTGTTATATCTTCTGCTAGAACTTGTTAGCGTGCATTAGTGTGCTCGAACGAAATCGCGACATGAGAAGCCAAGGAAACAATCATGTATGTAACAGGTGTATAAAGGCTGTCGAGTCTTAGACTACTGACAGAGACAAATACATAGACAGCGAAAGGAAGAATTGGAACGCGCGACGAAGTAAGATTGAAAGGAAGGCAAGAAAAAAGAAAGAAAGAAAGAAAAAGAGAGAAAGGAAGAGAGAGAGAGGTAGAAGGATAACGCTTTTGTAAGAAGAAGGCGCTTTCTTCGAGAAGTATAATTTGTTTGAAGAAGAACCAGAAACCAACTTTATTGCAATAAATGCAGCCGTTAAATGCTCCGTTTACTTACAAAATATTCCAAACCGCCATAAGAGATAAAAAATTATTTGATTTTCCAGTATGATAAAAAAACTCCTTCAGTTACGAGGATATTGACAGAGGCAAAGATCGCAAGCAAGATATGGTCATAATCATCTTTAAAAAAGTCTTTCTATAAGCTATTTTACGTTTCTTTAAGCGTCTTTTAACTCTGTTTTGTAAACCATAAGAGTTCTGGACATTTTGAGACGAAACACACTGGCAATACATATCTTCCAAAAGTAGAAAAGAACAAAATGATCATATGGAAAAAGAATTTGAAATATTGGCAAGAGCTACCAGTCGCGCGGCTCTTCAGAAAGCAACATGGTTTAACGCAAGATCGGGATTATTTCACAGCTGTTTGCTAACAAGATGCGGTCAAATAAGACCTTCGAGCCTTTATCCTTAAGAACATTCCTCCATTTGTCCAGTCTGATTCCTCTCATAAAGTTTTTTTCATACTAAACTAACCACCACAAAACAAACGGATTTAAGTTCTTTTCTTACTTCTTATTTTGCTCGCTCATTTTCACCATCATCACAAAGACAATTATTGATGATTGATTCCCTTAAACGAATACAATTTTATCTCATTACTTAATAACAAGATTAAAACATACATTCCTACTCTTTAACATTTTTAGTCAATTCTTCAGTTTTAAATAAAACTTGTTGTAGTTCTTTGTTGCTGTCGTAAGTCGTCGTCGTCACTATTGTTACATATTTTTCCATCAGCTATAGCTAAATATTGGAATTCAAAGACCATATTTTCTATTAAAAAAAAAACTACCCGCACTCGAAAAACACAAATATAGGATTATTGTTCATCCGAGGCAGGTGTTCAGTAGAAGATTTTCAATTGCTTGTATATTTTTAGCATTTCCTCGTTCCTCGTTACCAGATTACTAAATACAAGCATAAGGAAGGCACGGGCGAGCACCAAGTGCCGCAGTAACTTATTTGTGAGCTTTCGGTCATAGCAAAATGCGGCGCGCATCATGAGAGCCTGCCTCTCACCAATACCACCCGCATTCAACATGGCGAGTTCGGCGTCTAACGTAAAAGGAGTGACTGGTTACTGCGGTTTTCCGTTTAAAGCGAATTCAGAGATTCCAACGCTCTGGATTTTTGCTGCCGTCGATAACAAAGATAAGAGGTACCGCACTAATTAGCTTTGATTGACGACAGCGAAAAGCCCATTTCACTGAACTAGCCGTAGGAATGTCTGAGCTCGTAGAAAAGGGAATACCGCAGTAACTCTCATCGAGCTTCGGCAACTTTCCTTCGGGTTCTCTGGGCGGTCTTGTCGCTCTCCGCAAAGATTAACTGTCAACTTCCAATTAGAAGCCATTGGAATAAGAGACACTATATAATCTATAGATCCCACTGTCAGCTCGCATTAAAAGGTAATCGCGTAAGATATGTCTAATGGTATTTAGTCTGGTATAGGTGTATTTTGGTGCTCTTGAGACAGTTTCATTTATATAGGATGTGTTATCGGCCCGCGTGCTTGCTGGTGGCTCTTACCAACACATCTTAGCTTGAAATCATTTATCAAGCCCTGAAACAGACGCTGGTTATATGAGGCAAGGAACATATGGCACGAACCAACTGAATCTCGGATTAAGAAAAATGCATCTCGTTCCTAACTTTATGTTTGTTTTGTCTTAATTTTTTTCCCTCTCATTTCAACCAGAAACTGAGAAAATGGAATCAAAGAAGCTTCTCGCCATCCTCGTCATTTCCTGTGTCTTGGTAACCTTGTGCTTCCAGACGACCGAAGCCCAGTCCCTCAGGTGGGGACGCGAGTTCGATGATAAGTATCCCGAGGCACGAAGCATGAAGGAATTCCTTCAACGGGACGCTAACAACAAGAAAAGGGGTACGTTTATCACTCTACAATGAATGTTTTGTTCAAACTCTCATGCTGAAACCGCTGGTTCTCAAAAATATTTTTTTTCGTCACATCATGGCCGCCATCTTAGATTTCCGTTCGGTCGTATTTTAGCGCAAGCTGACGTTCGATGCGATTCTATCATAAGAAAAATCACAAAAAAATGATCTAAGAAACCAAATTAAAGAACAGAAAGCGGTTTTGAGTTGATCATTTGTCTTCTCTGAAAATGAAAAATCGAAGTTTCTCTCGAGTTTCCTGGAATCAATATGGCTGTCGTGAATGGCGAGCACTACCTCAGCTTCGCAGCAAAGAACCGAGAAAAGACAGAAAGAAAAAGGGAAGAGAGGCAAAGGGGCAAAGAAATGGAAGAAGAAAAAAAGTATTATTTATGAACTTCACTAACAAAGTTTCTCTCTCTTTGCAGAATACAACTACAACAGAAGTTGAAGTGAGCCAATCAATCAAGGATGCGACTAATAAACCATTAATGTTCATAAAACACCAGTAAAATCGTAATAAAACTGACTAGTCGATTATGTTACGTAGTATGATAAAAAAAATACCACTCTCTGTAGAAGATGGAGTGATTTATTGATAGAGTACTGCTGAAGAGAGCACGGAATCAGAAGCAGCCAATAAAACCTGATTCATTCAGAAACTTGTCGTTGATGAAGTCTTTACTAGTATTTGCACACTGTAAAAAGAATCCGCCATAACAACAGCCAAACGTCAGCAACACTAACAACAACAACAGTAACTGGTAACAGTACGCGGCAACAGCAGTAGCAACAACAAAAGCTATCATCAACGGTAACACTGGCGACAACAACGACAATAGCCCAGAAACAGCTACAATCTCACAGCTGTAACAATAATAGCAATAGGGGAGCACAAGTGGCGCAGCGGTGAGATTTGATTCCCGCTCCTGGCATCATATGTGAGTTGAGTTTGTTGGCTCTCTCCTGTGCTTCGAGGGTTTTTCTCCGGCTTCTCCGGTTTTCCTCCCTCCACAAAAACCAATCTTGATTCGATCCTGAGCTGTGTTCCGTGGTCAGACATGGGTTGTGTATAGGAATGAGCGCCTTTGACGGCAGCACGTTGCCTTCAACCCAACCACGTCGAGCTGCCTCCTCGTATCAGCCTTTGGGGCTGCCATGAGGATGATTAGCTTCCAAATTATTATTATAGCAATAACAGCGACCATAACAGCGGTAATACCAACAAGAAGACCAACAACCACATTAAAACAACAGCGTTTTGGCGGCAACAATAGTAGACGGCAGACAGCTGGCATAACAAAACAGCAGCAACACTGAACAGTAAGGCGAGGTGGGGGACTGTGTTATGTAGAATTCTTCGATTGCACGCTACGTCATCGCGGCCATCTTGGTGGTATTTTAACAAAGGATTCTTCATTAGCATCTATTGTTTATACCACCAACATGGCCGAAATGTCTTTGTCTTTTTGATTCTCTTGCGAATGCCTGAGATCGAAGAATGTTCATAACAGAACGGTCAACGTTACAGCACGACGCCCAAACGTATGATCACAGTGAATGTATTGGCATACTGTGCACGGGCTTTTCGCAGACAAATGAGATCTGCGAGCCTTTTTTTGATAAAACAGCCAACTTCATACCGAAAGGTTTGTGCATAGAAGTACGGGAATATGATCAAATATTTACACGCTGTTAAGGACTGGGTGACGAGCGTCATAATAATAAGCAATATACGCAGACTCAGTAGCGTACTGCTCAATAGTAGCACTTGTCTTCTTTCACGCCTAGGTGATAAATGAGTTACTGACTCTTCGTATATATATTGCTTATGTGATGATTATGACGCTTAAACCAGGCTTAACGTATCGATAAATGAATAAATCAGTCCACTGTAAATAGAAGATAACACATGACAGTAACTCAACTGACAGCGTCTTTAGTTATGAGGGATCCTTGATCCTAGTTGTTTATCGTTGTTTGGGGAGCACAGGTGGCGCAGCGGTGAGAGCGCTCGCTTCTCACCACTTTGGTCCCGAGTTCGATTCCAGTACCCGGCAACATATGTGAGTTGAGTTTGTTGGTTCTCTCCTGTGCTTTGAGGGTTTTTCTCCGGGTTCTCCGGTTTTCCTCCCTCCACAAAAACCAATCCTGATTCGATCTAGGCTGTGCTCCGTGGCCAGAAATGAGTCGTATGGTGGCAGCCAGAGGCGCCCATGTATGCCTTCGACTCAGTCTAAGTTTGCTAAAATGACGGCCAGTGAACAAACTATACAATGCCGAAGGTGGACATTTTAGACAAAATACAAAAGTTATTACTGCGATTCATATTTTGCCTTCTCGTTGCCATCAAGTCTTACGATGACGAACGAATTGAAAATTAAAAGTCAATTGTAAAAAAGTGTGAAACTTGAAAAGCTGATATTCAACTTTTACTAAAATTTACCTCATACTGGATAGCTTTCTTCTTTGATCCTCAATGAAAGCGAACTCAGTTCTGGGCTCATATTACGTCACAGCGCATTTTACATGGTACATAGTGTCCACGTAAGACGCCAGTGACCCGCAGAAAACCCTGGTCGCCTCTGGTCAAAGCAGGGAAATCAAATACGGTATAGGGGCTGAATAACCGCTTTCTTAAAAGTTCTGCTGAGCTTCCTGACAGGCCTGTAAAATCTCCCCAACTCGGGATAGCGGTTTCATTTTGGTGCCGATATCTTCGGCGTAGCCGTAATTCCATAGGACACTTCAGCACTCGATGTGTGGAACTATGGGTCTGGGTGTTTTTGTTTGTTTTTTGTTTGTTTGTTTGTTTTTTTGTTGTTTTTTGTTGTTTTTTTTAAAAAAAAAAGAACAGCAACAAAACGAGATAAAATTCGCATAACAAGTCCTGATGGTTTTTTTAGTTGATTTCGAGATGTAAAATACCATTAAAAAAATTCTACTTTTGGATTGGTTTTAGATATACTCGATTTATTTATTTACAAAGCCTTACACATACGTGTGAGTCCACATCAACAGAGCTTGGCTCCAATCACTGAGCGGGCCTACGGTTTAACGTCCTTATCCGAGAAGACGCGAAAGTCTAACCATTTGCAGATGTAATTACAAAGGCAGCACCTTCTCCTTGAGTTATTTTAAGACCCTGAGTGTTGGTCCGACCGGGAATCGAACCTCGGCCTCCCGCTCAATAGTCCGGCGCCCTACCAACTGAGCCACCCGGTTGTCGGTATTCTTTTCCTAAGCCCATTTCTTAGACCTCTGAGTCCATCTCTGTTGTTTGATACGTATTAATCACGCTTAAGCCTCCTCCCCTCCCCGACCCTACCCTCCCCTCCCCATGTAATAGATCTTTGGTTTCGGTACTGTTTTTCTTTACCTTCTCACCGTCGGCAACGGTTCTCCTCGAAGCTGCTAATTCCTGTCGCTTAATCGCGGTTAAGGAAAATTCCTTCCCCTCATAGCTTAACCACGCAAGGGCGTTGAATGACTGTGTTGTCTGTGAAATATACCATTGAACTTTTCGCCAACCGAAAGACGTCAAAAACATCCATCTCCTGGATATATCTTCAACCCACGCACCCACAAACCATTATCCACGCACAGCATTGTGGAAGACTTGATGGAGCAGAGGTATTTTATTGTTAATGTTTGTTCTAGAAGCACTTCATATATGTGAATAAATCATGAAAGCGCGCGCATTACGCAGCAATTCAAGTGTTTTAAGTTCCGTTTCTTATGAAACGCGCGTTTGACCTGCACAGAGCATGAGGTATAATTCACATGCAATTAGCCATTCATAAGAATAGTTTTGATGTCAAACGGTTGTCATGATAGTCCCTCCTTCAGGGCCGTAACGAGGGGGTCTAAAATTCTTGGATCAAGTAATTTTTCTTTGATGTAAAGTGTACGGTGTACGGTAGGGACGGAGTTTGCACCTCCCTCTGCCCCCTCCCCCCCCTTGGGGCCCCCGCCGCCCCCCCCGCCCCCCCCCCCCCGCCCCCCCCACC
>JAABNW020108667.1:1102-14750 GCA_015164035.2 Radianthus crispa
AAAATAAAACGTTTTTTCACAACCCCAGTGGGGGGGGGGCCCACACAAACCCCCTTCCCCTCGTTGTGTTTTTCCCCCCCCCCCCCCCCCCCACCCGTGCCTGAACTTTTTAAAATCACAGAGTTCCTCTGTCACTTATCGTGGACGAGCAGATAACAAGAGTTCCACTATAGTTGCTGTCGTCTCTATAAACGCTTCATTTAATATTTTGACAACCGAACAAGAAAGTTGACACATGTTGTATCACGAACTCCACGTCCCAAAACTATTACAATTCGCCTTCATTTTCTTCCTACTTCTACTTCAACTAGCGCCTAAACATATTCTGAAACTATTCAAGATTTGTTCCTGAACTGATAGCTTAGGAATACCCAAAAATTAGTAAATTTTTCGAGTATTATTTATTTTAGAGATTCAAATATGTCCTTCTCTTTTGTCCAAACCCCAAAGTTTACCCTAAACATTTGGCGCGTCACCATAGCAACGTGTCCCCGTGACGTCACATGCTAAGTAATCAACACCAAGAAATTCACATGGATTGAAAGTTCGAATTTGAATTCGAATCAGCGAATTAAAAAAATATTTCTATTAGTTTTGATAAGTTATTTAAGCTTTGTTTCGAAGCATTGAGCTTCAAAGAGTTTTGAAATTCAAGAAAGTTTGAAATCCGAGCCAAAGGTGTACTGTTGGAAACCCGCGCTTCCAGGAGCTGATGTCTGCCAAGTGAAGTTGGAATGTCTGAATGATTTGGTCTAAAGTTCTTCCTCGTTGAAGCTCTAAAAGAGCTAGAATTTGAGCTATCAATGTTGTTGGGGAAATTTCCTGACTTTTGTCACCTCCAAAGGTGCAAGATTTTGGTTACAATCGCCTTCGTTGTTCTCCTCTCGTACTCAGGTATTGTCGCCTTTATAATTCATGAAGTTAGCTTATTTTATCATTAAGCTTAACTTTGTCAGGAAATTATCGTATTCCGCGGTTAAAATGCTCTCTTAACCTTAGTATTTTTGATTTGTAACAGAGAAAACGGAAGGAGCTTGTGATTGTGGTGTAGATTGTCCTTGCGATAGAGCTAACTGTACTGCTGGTAATTTTTGGCAAACGTCTTCTTGTGTTCAGTGTCCAAGCGGATATTTGTAAGTACCTTCAATTATAAAGTGCCAAGTTTACAATCCCTTACTTTCTTTCTTCTGGTTCTCTGTTTTTGTTTCCGAAAATGTCTGCATTCAATAAGTAAGTCGTATAACTTAAACATAAATTCGTTTTGCAGCTTATTTAAGAATTTCCATTAGAGTTCAATGCAAAATGCTGGACTAAAGTGAATAAAATTTCCCAAGTGAAAAGAAGAAGAAAGATCAATATTAATCTTGGCTCGAAATTTGAGGTGAAAGTCTTTAAATAAAAGCACTGAATTTAGAAAACCAAATCCCTGACATTTTATTGATACATCCTTAGTGCAAATTAAATTAACTTATTACACTATTCTAACTTTCTCTGCTTGTGTTATGCAAAGTTATGAAGTGCCATTCAATGAATATGTTCCAGAAGAACATAAGATTTGGTTCCTTGTCAAAAAAAGATACTCAATAATCAGTGCATGGTTACAGATATTTAAAAAAACTAGAACAGATTTAGTTATTATAATCATATAACAGTGAAGGCCAGAATCTAAAAGTGTTTCTGGGAGTTACTAAGGGAGTTATGTATTAGAAAAAAAGAAATCCCAAACCATTCGCGTTCTAAAAAGTGCTAAGGAAAAAAATGATGCTGAGCTAAAAAAAGGTGGCAAGACCAAATATAAGGAATGTTATAAACCATCTCCCCAAGGAGATAAATAAATACCTATATAAGCTAGTATTTTATCAATAATTTTTCAATATTTAATAATTGTTGGTTTTGACTATAACAGCTGTGAGGGCAATTCAAGTGCGCCAACACCATGCCTTGCTGGCACTGCTAATGTAAATACTGGTTCACAGACTTCTGCTGCTTGTGTGGTGAGTACAATAGACTGACTGACAGGACAAATGACAGACATACAGTAGACAGGTAGACAGACAGATGTTCATGCGAAATTGTAGATTTTTCTGAGTTTGAAAGGCAGAGTCAGAGTAGACCAAGTCTAAAACTAAATCCACTAAAGTTTTAAAATCAGTATTCCTACTAAACCCTTTTTGACTCCTAAATTAAATTTATAGTTAATCCATACAATAATCTGCCATCATGAATGGTTTTCAAGCAATGTTTAATTGTATTTTTTCTCCTATAGCCTTGTAGTTCAGGCTCAAACAGCACAGCGGGTGCAACGTCATGTACACCTTGTCCTGCTGGATATAACTGTACCGCAGGCCAGGCATCCTTATGCAGCGCTGGACAGTATTCTTTGTATGGTGAAGGGGTTTGCAAAGCTTGCCCTTCTGGCAAGATCTGTGCAGATCCTACACAGTATCCTCAGGTGAGAGAGTCTACTGTATAGTATGTTTTTGAAACCAACATAAATTATTCAATAATTGAATGATTTATTAAATGAATAATTTTATTTTTTGGATTGACATGTCAAATTTTGGGACTGTAGGGGATAAAATGAAAACTGGAATTTGCCTTTCCTGAATAAATAATATAAAAAAATAAGCGGCTAATTATCCCCACTTGCAGCTCGATAGTTGAATTGCAGGGGATGCAGGTCGACATGACCAAAGCATACAAGGGCACCTTAGTGGCTGCTACCATTTGACTCATGTTTGGCCACAGAACACAACCTGATTGAATCAGGGTTGGTTTTTAATTTGTGGAGGGAGGAAAACTTAAGACCCCAGAGAAAAACCTTGAAGCACAGGAGAGAACAACACATTCAACCCGCATAAGATGCTTAGGTCCAGGAATCAAAATCCATGACCATAGTGGTGAAAGGCGAGTGTGCTCCCCAAGGCTGGGAAAAGGGGGAATTCATGGGTTTTCTTTATTGCTTTTATTAATTATTATTATTATCATTTATTATATTTCTTATTAATTGAATATGTTTCTTCTATAATAGCAATGTGCAGGTGGTTCTGAGCCTGATGGCTCTCAGACCAGTTGTAACTTATGTTCTTCTGGAACATATTCATTGAATGGTACTTCATGTCAGCCCTGCCCTTCTGGTTACTACAGTACAAGAGGAGCAAGCCAATGTGCCATTTGTCCAGTAGGCCACAAGTAAGTGCATCTATTAAATGCTAGTTTACATTGCATTGGAAATGTTTTTAGGGTTTAAACTAGGGAATATAGAAGCTGAGACTACTTAAAAGGGTTTCACTGAAAATTACATACCAAAGTCACCAAGTGATTGATTTGAAATGTAGAAGGAGTGAGGAATTTAACCCGAGAACCCAGAGGAAAACCCTTGAAGCACAGGAGAAAACAAATGATATGACTCCATTCACACACAAGTGAGCCCCTGAATTGAAACTAGTTCATCTTGGTGAGAGGTGCTTGCTCTCACCACACGGCTGCAATGTGCATGCTTCCCAATTGTTGCAGTTATAAGTTGTGTCTAGTTTTAATTTATGTCTTATGTTTTTGATCCAAAGAATTAATTTCCTTATTATGGCCAAAAATTGTTGTTTATTGCTATAGTCAGCTTGATTTTAAGATGAGGGGCAGCCACTCCCTTCCCTTCTGATATTTTTCTTGGTTTTTATTGTAGTATTTGGATTGAGGTTAATAATGATTTTAAATCTATCTTTAGTTATTATAGTTGTAAACTTTTTATGCTCTAATTACTGTGACTATTTTTCCAAAGATGTTTAGATGCATCTGTTGCCGCTGTGAGATGTCCAGCAGGTTCTTATGCTGCAGAAGGCAAGATATCTTGCACAATATGTGACAAAGGCTTCTTCTGCCCCAATTTAACACTAAGTGCTCCAATACCGTGTGCCAATGGAACCTTTGCTAACACAACAGGAAAGACAGTCTGCATGACATGTAGGGCTGGGTATTACTGTCCGCTGAGTGCCGAGGGGGAAACAGCATGCCCCAATGGGACTTACAGCAAGGCTGCATCCAGCACTTGTACTGAGTGTCCTGCTGGACACAGGTATGTTTTGGTAATTTTACACCTCATTAATTCCACAAAAATGTTTCATCCTTTATATGAAGTATTGTATCTGTACATACCTCAAGCACAGTCATAATTATTTGTATTTTTATTTAAATACTCATCATCATTTTATTCATATTGTTACAGTTGTAACATAAAGTCCAACAATCCACTACCATGTTCATCAGGGAGTTATGCACCATCAGGTCAAATGGCATGTCAGGTGTGTCCAATAGGTTCACACTGCCCTACACCCCAACTGTCCCAACACATCCCATGTGTGAATGGTACCACTGCATTATCAGAGAACCAAACATCATGTGATTCATGTCCTGCTGGTAGTAAATGTATCAGTGCCACACAATCACCCATACCATGTGAGGATGGATATTACAGTAAAGGAGGGGCAACTGAGTGCATACTCTGCCCGACAGGTCACAGGTAACATCAGCTTCATGGTACTGTAGTTCCATTTTATTTCCAGAACATATCAAATCATCATCTTTATGATATACACAGTCAGGTGCATAGACCGATTCCGAACATGGCGGATGGACGTGGGTGGCCTGGGCCAATATAATCAAAATGAGGCTAGTCAGTCGTCTGTTATACACAATGCGATTTTCCCTTACAATATTTTGAAGGTTTCGCGCTCGATTCTGGTTCAATCCTGTCTCTTACAGAAGCTATAAATATACCTTTTTCTGAAAGAGCACGATCCTAACGACTGACTAGCCTCGTTTTGGTTGTACCGGCCCAGTCCACCCGCGTCTATCCGCCATGTTCAGAATCAGTGTATAAGTGATACAACACAAGCACAAGAAGAACTGAATGTTTCAATAATCCTGTGGAATGCATAAGGTTCTTGTGCTGTGCTTTGTGCGATTGTCATAATTACTTGGACCACAAAGTTTGAATAACAATGTGAAAAATAGAGATTTGTTGCAATGCCTGCAACAAAGGGCCTATCTGGTAAATGCATTGCCAACTTATTTAAGAAAACTGCAGTACATGTATGTTGCTAGTGAGAAACAGGCTAGAAGAAACTGTTGCAACTCAAATCTTTGCTAAATATTATGCAGGGCCCTTCTGGATACCAGCCTCATTGCTTAATGGGCTACCCTGCCTAAATAAAGTTTACCTACCCTACCTATTTGTTTGGGTCAGGTAACCTGTTGGCTACATCACATGATTCATTTCCTTTTTCATTGCCTACATTTTGTGCTGAGGATTTATAATTCCACAGCAATCCTTCAGTTAAGCAGAATAAATCACTCTTACTAAAACTTCATTCTTTATAGCTGTGCTGTAAAATCCAGCAATCCACGACCATGTTCATCAGGGAGTTATGCACCATCAGGTCAAATGGCATGTCAGGCGTGTCCAATAGGTTCACACTGCCCTACACCCCAACTGTCCCAACACATCCCATGTGTGAATGGTACCACTGCATTATCAGAGAACCAAACATCATGTGATTCATGTCCTGCTGGTAGTAAATGTATCAGTGCCACACAATCACCCATACCATGTGAGGATGGATATTACAGTAAAGGAGGGGCAACTGAGTGCATACTCTGCCCGACAGGTCACAGGTAACATCAGCTTTGAACATAGTTGTTATGTCTTACAATTTATTTCCAGATGAGTTCTCATTTTGTTGTTATAGTCTGTGTTGTTAGTTGTGTACAAGGCTAAGTCATTAATTTAATTCACTATGTGATTAGTCTTTTTGGCTGGGGTCTCTGGTTCAAGTCTTCCAGATAGCATGTGTTCTCATCATTATGCATCATCATCATCATTATGTAAATCATCATCCAGTGTTCTGACCAGGAATTTTTTCAGGGGGTCAAAGGGCCCACCAATCCAAAATTTCAGAAAGCATTCTTTGGATAATTTAAGCACTATTGGAGGTGCATAAAGTTGAAATTTGTGTGTCATTTGTGTTTTTTGTGTGCACCAATCCCGCAATGGCACAGCCTGGTTAGAACACTGATCAACATGTATAATCATGATCACGTGTCATCATCACCATCATCATCATTATCATCGTCACCTGTCATCATCACCATCATGTATCATCAACATAATACCATCGTCACCTGTCATCATGTACCATCATCATTGTGTACAACTACATTGAAGAGTTACTTACTACTACATTGTTCTTTATTTATCACAGAAATGTTATATAATATTAAATATATAATTTTTAAACCACTTCTTATTCTATTAAATATTTCATCTTTATTATAAGCAGATTAAATACAGTAAGACTTCGTTCTTTATAGCTGTGCTGTAAAATCCAACATTCCACTACCATGTTCATCAGGGAGTTATGCACCATCAGGTCAAATGGCATGTCAGGCATGTCCAATAGGTTCACACTGCCCTACACCCCAACTGTCCCAACACATCCCATGTGTGAATGGTACCACTGCATTATCAGAGAACCAAACATCATGTGATTCATGTCCTGCTGGTAGTAAATGTATCAGTGCCACACAATCACCCATACCATGTGAGGATGGATATTACAGTAAAGGAGGGGCAACTGAGTGCATACTCTGCCCGACAGGTCACAGGTAACATCAGCTTCATAGTTATGTCTTGCATTTTATTGCCTGATAATTTCTCATAATTTGCCAGAGGGTTTGTTAGTTGTGTACAGGGCTAACTTGTTGACTTTCACTATGTGATTAGTCTGGTTGCTGGGGTCCCTGGTTTAAGTCCTACCAAAAGCATGTGTTCTCATCATCATCATATACAGTAGCATTATCATCGTCCATTGATCATCATCACCTCCATCATCATGAATCATCAACATGTCATCAGCATCATCATCATCATATGTTCATAACCACGTACCATCATCATCATTATCATCATCATCATCATCATCATATGTTCATAACCACGTACCATCATCATCATTACCATCATCATGTATCGTCATTATGTGTGATCATTATCATATAGCATTATCATCATCATCATACATGTACTATCACCATCACCATCTTCATGAATCATTATCATGTGGCATCATCATAATCTGCAATTGCATTGGAAAGTTACTCAGTGCACATCTCATCTTTTATTTATGACATAAAAATCATAAACACATAATTTATAAATTGCCAACTTCTTATTCCATATATTTCATCTTAATTATATAGCAGATTAAATAAAACTTCATTCTTTGTAGCTGTGCTGAAAAGTCCAACAATCCACTACCATGTTCATCAGGGAGTTATGCACCATCAGGTCAAATGGCATGTCAGGCATGTCCAATAGGTTCACACTGCCCTACACCCCAACTGTCCCAACACATCCCATGTGTGAATGGTACCACTGCATTATCAGAGAACCAAACATCATGTGATTCATGTCCTGCTGGTAGTAAATGTATCAGTGCCACACAATCACCCATACCATGTGAGGATGGATATTACAGTAAAGGAGGGGCAATTGAGTGCATACTCTGCCCAGCAGGTCACAGGTACTGTCAGTAACATGCTCATTTTCATAATCCTTGTATTCCATCTTCTTCGCAGTAACATTCCTTATAATGTTGTTCCTTCTGAGGTCGTTCCTCACGAGGTCGGAAATTAATTTTTCCAAATATTATATTCCAAGGGTATTTGCCTGGAATTCAAACCTCATCCCCAAGCACTACAACTTACCATTTTTTTCATTCTAAATTATGGGCTGTTGAGTATATTCTTTACCCTGAGGTTCACTGAGATAATATCTCTAGTCAGTCTACTGCATTTTCACAATCCATACATACAAACCTATCAAATCTATGTAGCAAAGTTTTATATTAATTAAAAATTAGCTATTTTCTTGACTCCAGTTGTTCAAACAAGTCCTTGAATCCAGTAGCCTGTGGCATTGGCAAGCATGCAGTCAGTGGAAAAATGTCATGTGACCCTTGCAGTCTTGGTTATTACTGTCCCTTGGAAATTACGGCAGTAGAGATTCCATGCCCAAGTGGATACTATGCCAACGAGACTGGAATGTCAGCCTGTGTTGCTTGTGAAAGAGGTGCAATCTCCATACAAATTAAAAAGATTAGAGTTATGATAAAAGTTTCAATTTTTCTTATCTTTTATGTAATGTGTTAACAAACACTTAGTTACACATGTTGTCAGCCTCTGTTGGAGGTTCACAATGTTTTCCCTGGGAAACTGAATTCTTTCTCATGAAACCTACTACCATTGGACCAGATTCCATTTCATTCAATGTTGCACTCTTACATCCTAGGAATGAGCCCTGGAAATATGATTTTTACACTCTGACAGTTTCATAATTATTATCTACAGTAAACCTGCCAACAGCCTTTATTAGTTTTTTTTCTTTCACTCAGGATACCAATGTCCTGTGGCTGCTAACACACCAGAGGCTTGCCCAGCAGGTTACTTCTCTGACATAAAGGGATCATCTTCCTGTATTCAGGTACAACCAAACTTTGCATTTTCTACTTCCACTGCAGTTTGCAAAATGTAATTCCACAAAACTGGCTTGAAATTCCATGAAGCTGACCATGGTAACTCAGCAATGCTGGCTTCAGTAATTCTGTGATGCTGTAGATAATGTAATTTTGAAATGCTGGCCTGTAATTTGAGACACTTGCAAGCACGTAGTTCCGCAACTATGATCTTCAAACTTTTGTATGTTGCACTATAACAGTACGTTTTGATTTCACTTTTGGATAATTTTATAGAAATTCAGAATGAAATATGCTTATTCTATTCATTGTTATTGTTCTGTTTTAGTGTTCTTCAGGCTATTACAACATCTTGACTGCCCAAGAAGATTGCATTCAATGCCCAGCTGGGAGTCACTGTCCAAAGAGAGACTCTGGACCTATTGTCTGTTCTAATGGACAGGTATGCCATGATCCTAATCATCCCAAATCTCTCATCAATTCAATCTGTAGAATCTGTGTAACTGTTGCTAGAACTTTTCAAGCTCAAGAATTTACTTGTAATTATGATGTTAATTTAAACCTGGTTTGAATACAGTAAATAATGAAATGCTAGAAATATAATATATGAACTTTAAATTGTCACTTTAAACTTTAAATATTTTACAACCATCACTCCCCATAGGGGCTCTTCCTTGAGGTTGCCCTCCCAACCCTTTTAAAAATCCCAACTGGCAAGGAGGTAAACCAGTTGGCTATTTACAAGCATGGTCGAGAGACTGAATCTAATCCAATCGAAATCCGAATAAATCCAGTCTCAGCTAGTGGTCATGGCAGGACTCGAACCCGGACCATCGGGTTGCAAGGCCAACTCCATGACCACTCGGGCATGCTGCCTCCTAAATCACTAGCCGGTCACTAGCTGGTACAGGGACTTGGAAGAAACCAAGTCCACTTGGCAGGATTTCAACCTGTGACCTTCTGGATACCAGTCAGATGCTCTAGCCATTGAGCTGCTGGGAGACTCATGGATATATTCACTGAGTTTATATGACATGACCTGCAAGCTTATATGCTCAAAATGTCCACATTCAGTTCAGAACAGATATAAAATATTATAAACATGAATGAAACTGGGGGCTAACAAGAAAACTTTCCAGTTAACTTAGCCCTCAGGCTCATTTTTAGTCATACAAAATCAAACCAAGGATTAATATATATAGCCTAATTGATTGTACATCTATTATTAATAATGTAAAATTGTAATATTGAAACTCTTGAGCGACAATAAATCTATCTGCCTGCAAAAAATGCAATCATAATTTGATATTTCATTTTCTAATTCATGTCTTTTCTTGTTTTCCCAGTATTCTCCAGCTGGTTCACCAGAGTGTTTGTCATGTCCTCCAGGAAAAATATGCTTGAATCCAGGCCATCCTCCAGTTTCTTGTTCAGTGAGTTGGCCGTAATGGTTGGGTTTTATTTTTGTTTGTTGTTGAGTATGTAATGATGTTGGTGATTGTTTTGGTTGTGTTGGTTTCCTGTATGACTGTTTTTGATAGTATGGTGGTTGATCTGCTAGTGGTAGTGCTGGTGCTGGCCATAATGATGATGCAGTGATGATGGTGGGGGTGATGATCAGCCATGGCTACCTGACTTGTTAACCTGCATTACCAATGTATGTACATACCTATATGATAGTGGTGACGGCAATAGTTATGACAATGATGGTAACAGTGATGATGATAATGATTATAGTGATAGTGATTAAAAAATGTTACTGATGGTGATGTTAGTGATGAAGATAATCAGAGCAATGTGGTTGATAACGTCATTAAGATGGGTATTTCTCCTGACCATCTATCATGACTTAAATAAACCAAATATCACTGTTCACTTCATTTCAGTCTGGAAGCTACAGCAATGCAACTCACTGCATACCATGTGATATTGGTCACTACTGTCCCTCGCAATCCAACAAGCCACAGCCATGTCCAGATGGCACCTTCTCTGATGCAGTAGGAGCTGTAACATGTTCAGTTTGTCCTGCAGGCAGTTCTTGTTTGAACCCAGCTGTTTCTCCTGTTGCTTGTGGTAATGGTGAATACAGCATTGCTGGACAATCTACTTGCAAGGTTGGTAGGAAATATTACAGCTCTGGGCAGTCTTTTCAAAAGTTTATATTTTGGCACAGAAATTCCATTAATTTAATATGAAATATTCTTGTGGACATTTGCGACAGTAGTTGTACAATATTTGCCCCCTCCCCCACCCTCCTGTGATCCAGACCTTGACACTGTCATCTAAATGTCTGCTATCAGCTGTTTTCTAAGGTAGTGTGCTTGACTCATCTTAATGGTTCTTGGCTTATTGATTCCTGGTATCAAGATCTTTTGGTGTAAGGAGATTTTTTTAGCATTTACCCTTCTCTTCAAAAAGCCTCACACCAAGAATGACACAACTGTTGTTCCCAACCAAATCATATTAAACATGAACCCTTGATAAGAAGCCTCCATAGGACAGACAGGTTTTGCAGGATCCCAAGGGTGTGTGGCAAAAGGGAGCTGATCACATTTAATACCTATTTTGACTGTTCCACCATTAGAAATGTCCTGATGGTATGTACAGCCTTGGAGGTACATCCCGATGCTTGCTGTGTCCTGCAGCGCGGACATGTCTAAATGGGACAACATCTATTTCTCCAAAAGATTGTGAAGCAGGCACTTATAGTCCAGCTGGTGAAGGCCGCTGCAAGGCATGTCCTATAGGTGTGTATGGACCATGTGTATAGACCACATTGATTTTGTATTAGGCTGCCAGTAGGGTGTTGTTGGGTGGTCAGTAGAGTGTTGGTGGGTGGTCAGTAGGATGTTGTTGGGTGGTCAGTAGGGTGTCAGTAGGGTGGGTGGTCAGTAGGGTGTTGGGTGGTCAGTAGGGTGTCAGTAGGGTGGGTGGTCAGTAGGGTGTTGGGTGGTCAGTAGAGTGTTGTTGGCTGGTCAGTAGGGTGTTGGTGGGTGGTCAGTAGAGTGTTGGTGGGTGGTCATTAGGGTGTTGTTGGGTGGTCAGTAGGATGTTGTTGGGTGGTCAGTAGGGTGTCAGTAAGGTGGTCAGTAGGGTGTTGTTGGGTGGTCAGTAGGGTGTTGGTGGGTGGTCAGTAGGGTGTTGGTAGGTGGTCAGTAGGGTGTTGTTGGGTGGTCAGTAGATTGTTGTTGGGGTTCAGTAGGGTGTTGTTGGGTGGTCAGTAGATTGTTGTTGGGGTTCAGTAGGGTGTTGTTGGGTGGTCAGTAGGGTGCTGTTGGGTGGTCAGTCGGGTGCTGTTGGGTGGTCAGTCAGGTGCTGTTGGGTGGTCAGTAGATTGTTGTTGGGTGGTCAGTAGGGTGTTGTTGGGTAGTCAGTTGGGTGTTGGTGGGTTGGTGATGTGGTTTTGTTGGGTTCTAGATTTAACATGTTAGGCGTTTTTCATAGGCACATATAGCAAAGCAAGAGCTTCCTTCTGCTCATCTTGCCCTGCTGGCTTTACCTGTAATGATCCAAGCCAAAGCCCTCAACCTTGTGCTGCTGGAAATTTCTGGAACAATGTTGCCAAGGTAAAAAATGTTAATCCATAATTCTATCAAAGGCTCAATTATAAATTACAGTATAAATGAGCAAATGTTGAAATAAAACTAGTAGAAAAAGTGACACAAAACCATTCTCACTTGGATCTATGTTATTAATGACTTGAATTTCCTTGATATCTCTGTCAAAACTAACTCTAACATGAGTTGAACCGAATGCAAATGAATCCAAATAATAGATTTTTCTAATTTACTTTAGTTGGGACATGTGAATTATGGTGTCTGGCCTGGGCCTAAGTAGATAGTTAAACATGACAGTATACTCTTTCATGTATAATATTTAAAAAACTGAAGTATTATTTTGTAATTTATATTTGTTCTTGTAGTGCTCGTACAGTGGCAACTCTGACTATTTTTGGGGGTGTATGAAATGTTTTTAAAGTTTGTAAAATAAGATCATAGAGATTATTTTCTTCTGATCTCCTAGGTACCTCAGTGTGCCCCTTGTCCTGCAGGCTACAAATGTGTGAATGCATCTCAGCCCCCTGTTCCTTGTGACCCTGGGTCATATTCAGACCAGGGCAAATCATCATGTGACCAGTGTACTGCAGGGCAGGCATGTCCAGATCCAAGCAAGACGCCAATCTTTTGTCCCGTTGGTACTTACAGTGATGTGGTAGGTGGTATTAGATGAGTTGTACCCTCAATAACACGAAGGAAAACGTCTGCGCATGCTCCAAGTCCTGTCTTCTTGCTATTATAAAAATATGCAAAGTTAACTTTCACACTTGCCTGAACAATGCATTTGATGCTATGTCAAATGATGTCTACAGTAAATATATGAGCACAAGTATGAGCATATGAAGAAGCAAATCCCAGCTTGGAGCTGCTGTAGCTACTTGGTTAGCGTGTGGCATTCAGCAAGAGGTCCATGGATCCTTCCTCAGGATCTTCCTGTCTCTTCCAACTTATCTTTAATCTGTGTAGCTTCCGCAAAACAAGAATTAACAGAAAGGGGAAGTGTGCAGCATTATCTTACATTGACACTTGGTTCGTAGCTGAAGAAGCTACCAGCATTTTTTTTAGAATTGCTTTATTGCTTTATCTTAGCCTTAAGCTATCGAAGAATGATTGCTCATGCAACTACGGGGAAGTTGTATTGTTTAACATGTAATTGAATATGATTCTTTTCTTGATGTAGGGTGCAACTTCGTGTACTCCTTGTCCAGCTGGAATAAGCTGTCCAACACCAGGATCCCCAAGAACACCATGCAGTCCAGGATCTTACTCCATCAAAGGAGAATCAAACTGTACTGACTGCCCCGTCGGACATATGTGTCCAACCGCAATGCAAATCCCCAGTCGCTGTCCTATTGGAACTATGACTTACGGAAGAACAAAGGAATTGAACTGTACTAGCTGTCCTGCTGGATTTGAGTGCCTTAATCCTAAGTAAGGAGAAAGTGTTTGTGTATTTTCAATACTTTTTACTTTCATGCATTGAATCCGATAGAGTCGTTTTCGTATGAGTGAGAAACGTACTGCGCCGTATCGTAACCGTATCCGTATCGTAATCTCGATAAA
>JAABNW020109111.1:3342-14709 GCA_015164035.2 Radianthus crispa
TGAACCAATCAGAAAGCACTACAAACCTGCGCAATCTAAAGGCAATAAACCGCTCAATAAACCGTGCTTTAAGCCTGAATAGACTGGAGCTGACATGCAGCAAGTAAACCTTGACCTCGTACAACAAATTGCTGGCTGGCTGGCTGACCGGAAATACGAGCAAACTTTACTTTGCAACACAACAGTATTACGCGGAAATGTGTGCATTTTATTGCTCGTCTCACTGTACCATAACATGAACGATTGTTGTTGTGTACAGGTGTCGGAGCACGTCAAGCCAGTCCGTGGGACTCCTTCAAGCCAGGTCAAAACATGTTCTATACCATGTTAGCATGTGGAGCAGCCATCATAGTACTTGTTCTTATTGGTATCGTCTGTTTCCGTAAGACCTCTAACAACAAGTACAGAGTCCCGACACCAGTTAGTCTAGAGCAGCTCACCAAGAACCCGATATTCGAAAAGAACAGTAATATATATGTAGACCCTAGACTGGAGAAATGGGACGTGCATAGAAATAACGTTGAATTCATCAAGGACATCGAAGATGGTGAGTTGATCAAGTTTGGTTTCGCCTTTGTTTTCCTCATGCCTTTTACTAATTAGATCTTTTTTTCATTTTTGTCTTCCTTATTTTTGACTTCCCGTCTATCCTTTTCTTGCTCCTTTTGACGCCTCTATGCAGGCTTTAGGATATCTGCTGGTGCAATGATATAAAGATGGGTTTTATGGGAATAGGACGACCGTCAAATCATGCCCAGTAATCAGTGGTAATATTAGTGACCATGCTAACCATATTGGTTTTTATCACAGGTTCATTTAGTCGAATCTTTCTCGGTCGAATGACGCATGCGTCACGTGGCGAACAGGATGCTCTAGTCCACGTCAAAGTGTTGAAAGAATCACCTCCGTCTGACGCCAACAAGGAAGCATTCGAAGAAGAAGCCTTGGAACTAATTACTTATGATCATCCAAACGTGCAAAGGCTTGAGGGGGTTTGTATGGTGGGTAGACCGCTGTTTCTAGTGTTCGAGTGCTTAGACCGTGGTGACTTGAACCAGTTCCTGCGGGACTCTGGGTGCAGCCATTACATTATCCGCGAAAGACCCAACTCTTCCATGGACCCTGATACCAAACTATCCAAACTCGATCAACTTGGTATTGCTAAACAAATTGCTTCAGGTATGCAGTATCTTAGTTACAGGGGCTATCAGCACAGACAACTTTCTACGAAGAACTGTTTGATCAGCAAAAATATGGTGGTCAAGGTTGGTAATATTGGTATCCATCACTCCAGGCCACATTCTGCTTACAGCTCCCTTAGTGCGATTGAGAAAACCAAGTACCCTGTACGATGGCTTCCTCTTGAGAGTGTCATGTCAGGGAAGTTCTCGGATAACACAGATATATGGTCATTCGGTATTGTATTATGGGAAATCTATTCATACGGAATGACACCTTATTATGGAATGAACAATGATGAAGTCATCTCATTGGTCCGTGAAGGGGACATTCTTCCACGTCCCAAGGATAGTCCCAAGGAAATGTATGACCTCATGCAAGACTGCTGGAATCTCGTTCCTCATGAAAGACCAAGTTTTCGATTTCTTCACGGGAAAATTTCAGCGCTTCTTACTGGCGTTGCAGTTTGAAGTATCGTGTCTGCATCACGTTCTCAGTTGCTGAAAACCATGTGATCAATACGCCACGCCCTCAAAATTCAATAATGACACCATTTGAGTTCCTCACACTGGTGGGTGTTGCAGTTTTTAAGCAGCAAGTACACATCACGTGCACACTTACTAATCGTCACATGATAAGTCACTCTTTTAAATGAAGTGAATTTTTCGTTACTGTTTCGAAAATGTAAGTTAGTTTTGAAAGAATAATGCCGAATTCATTGTTTAAAATCCGGTTTTTATAGTATTATAAATGGAATATTAATATTCTTCTATAAGAGTAAGGAAGTCATGACGCAATTTACGCATCATGACGATTTAAACTTTTAACGTTGCATGTTAAAACTGAGGAAGACGGGTGGCTTCTCATCCCATTTCGTCTCGGTAAAAAACATGAAATTTTATGCAAACAAGTAAAGATAGATTTTTATAAGATTGGTAAACCTTGTTATCAAAATAAGCGTATAGAAACGTCGAGGACAATGTCGCCAGAGCTCATGCGATGAACGAAACACAAGTCTGCTAAATGTAAGTTCCACCTCTTGCGGGAGAATCTCATTAATGAAGGAAAAACAACCTTTTGCTGTAGATATCGCTAGATGAAATAGCCCAGATTGTGGTTTGCAAACGGCACTCTCGAAGAAATGTTCCAGGTGGAGACGTGATTTTTGGTTTGTTAACCTGCTCATACGCGCAGCACAAAAATGGTGCATTGGTGATGCGTTTAATAGATCATAAATTTGAATCACTGAAATAAATCCCAGATGTAAATAAGTCAATGGAATGAGCAGAATTAGTCAACTCTGGACTGAGTAAGGAAAGGATTATGATGGGAAGAATGAATGGAAGATCGCACAAGATATTTTTTCATTTCATGTACATTTTTATGAATGAAGGATGGGACTTGTGTTTTTTTTTAAAGAAAAGATTTACAATAAAGGTATCGAAGCATTAGAATTGAAGTAGAATTACAGACAGAAGATTACATGTATTGGAGGGTCTACTCTATGAGAAAAGGTATATTTAAAGTGCAAAATTATTAATCATTAAAATAAACTCATTTGTCATTGTCGTTTGTTGGTGTACTTTGTTAGACCAGATTTTTATTATTACTCTTGTCACTGGGCAAGAGACTTGGAATATTTTGCTATAATCACTTGTGGGTGATTGTTAGATTTTGTGCACTTCCTTTGAGTTATTCATAAGAATGCAAAATGACACAGTACTGCCACTCACTCCCTCAATTGATGGCGAGATCCAAAACTATAAACAGAACCACCGATTCCTGGGCACTGGCTGTACAGTATGACACGACTATACTCTTAGAAATATGCACAGCACATGACCACCCATACCTGCCACAAGACAAATCCTTCTCAATGTTCAACCAGTTAACATGATACAAGATAAAACAAAGGCAGTTTTATTTCTTATCTAGTTCCACTTTGCTTTTAGTATGAAAACTGCACCTGGAAAACTGATGATATTTTAATACCGGTAAGTCTCTAAATGTTTTACTATGCTTTTTTTATATACATATGTGCACTGTACAATAATATGCAGTTTTATTCTGGCAACATGTGTCATTGCATTGTTGAGTGTGGTGTGGCTCTGTAATAATAACAGCTCACCATTGCATTCAACTGACAACAAGCATCACCAGGAACACCTGTTGTTAGCTAGTGATATGGGGTTCTATACATCATCATTGCATTGCTGTTCTGCTGGCAACATACTGTCTATAAGCTTCAGTGACATAGACCAGCAACAGCAAAATTATAAGCACATCATCTAAAAGACCCAGGAATCCAAACACAGATTCTGGAATAATGTCTAAAGGAGATATGAAATAAAGAGCAGCAGCAAGGAAGCACAATATGATCCTCATCCTCAGCACCCAAACAAGTCCTCCCACAGAAAATAACTCATTAAATAACTGTCTTAAGAGAGTCGGGAAATCACGAAGGTGGTCCATTAACTGAAAATAACATAAAACAGAATAGTAATTAGGAATTGAGAAACCATCTCTGTTGAGGTTATATAGATACAATCCCCTAATTGCTGTGCACTGAAATGAACTGAACATACAGATCTTGGCAGCCCTGAGAATCGTCTGTTGTATTCATAAATTTCTCTTTTCCACTGTTCTGACTCCTGAGAGGCATTTTCTTCAGGAGAAAAGTTCTTAAAGAGAATTGTCACCTAAATAGGAAATAAAATGAGTTACAAATTGAATTTTATAGGGGGGGGAAGAGAAAATTGCTTTGCCCCTCACTGGGATTCACTCAACTTGGCAAAAGACCTCTCTATATTGACTGTAATGTCTTGCCATATCAGACCACATGTCGTTTCCTACAGTATTATTTTTTGTTTCATGGTTGTATATAAAAAGACATGAATATGGACATGTACAACAAAAAATCTATTCTCAAGAGAATGACAGTTTTTAAATAATGGCCCAAACCCAGAGTAGAATCTTAGTTTAGTCAGAATTAACCTGTTGTCTACAAACAGGACATTGTACTGCTCCAAGCCATCTGCCATAACGCCAGTATGTTATGATACATGGAGCTGCAAATAGACAAACACAACTCTGTAGTATTCCTTTCAGTGGTGAAATGAATGGATTGCTTGATAAATAATAAAAGAAATCTATCTGCCCTCTGTTGCTGCATGAAAAAATGAGGCTATAAGGGTTCTCTACTGTTTTCCACTACCTTATAGAAAGTGCTGTGCAAATCTAACCTCGTGTCCTTCTACCGATTTTGGGCCTAAATTTTTTATCACGTCTCCCCCCACTCCCGCCCCCGGGGGTTTTCTCCAGGATTACCAGCTGTTTTGATATAGCAGAAGTTTTGAAGGTTTTGCCACAGTTTTCCCCCTTTGCCTTCACTATCCAAGTAAGATTGTTTGAAGGTTAAAGCATTAGAGTCAGGAAGCAAATGAACGAAACAGTCACTAAACGAGTACAGCTTCTTTTCGTTTGTTTTGATCTCTACTATCATCACAAAAGATAGACGACTAGATTTTGATTCAGATTCATAATTGAAATCACTGTAGTAATCAAACAGAAGATTGATTATTGCTGACTTCAGTAGAATGAAGCTTATTGATGTGTAACCATATAAGGTGATTAAGCTTAATGATTTCTTGGTCTTACCACAAAATTCATGTCCACAGTTGGTCATAGTTAGATACCTGGCATCTGCTATACATACAGGACATTGCCTGTCAGTAGAGAATGGCCTTGGAGGCTGAGAAACGTGGTCTATGGTGGGATCTTCATGGTCGTCACGTCCTACGCCTAATCTGTCTCTTATTAGTTGAACTTGTTCTTCTTGTAAAGGATGGATATTTCGCGTCCGGACATGATTTCTGTATATAATACTAACTACAGCGATTAATAATAAAGATGATACAAGCCCCAGAAGCACTTCATCGCCAATTCCTTCCACGATACTTCCTCGTGAATGATGCAGAGTGAATATACTTCGAATATTATCCGCCATCTTGGATGCTTACGATCAAATATCGATTTGCTTCTTTCGTCTCTTTTCCGTCTTCAACCGAAACATCGACGAACATAAACCGACTTTTGAGATAATAAACTCAGCTCATAGCTAATAAACTCTTATTTCTCAAGTCTTGAAAATAGTGATCACTCTTCGAATAGATATTATATAAATGCATTTGTTAAAGGCTCTGACATTTTCTTATCTTTGATAATATTACATAATGGAATAATCCGAAGATTCGCCGAGAACTCATTTCCTGCTCTGGCCAGCGGTTGTGTTCATTGAACCGGAGTATTTTGTCTGATGAAATAAAGGAAGGAACATTAGAACTCAAAATAAAATGGTTTCTCACCTATCACAGGACTTTGAGAAGCTTATTCTTGAAGAAATCGAGAATACTGGTAAATTAAATACTTATGAATTTGCTAAAGATCTCCAGCGAGACCATCAGCTGATCGTAGGGGCCGTCAAGAGTATCCAGTCTGTTGGAGAGGTGAGTGTATATCTCACGTGCTGTTTCCTTTCGAAGTTCTCTGATATCCTTCCTGATATTTTATCGTACGGCACACTAGCTATGGTATTAAACAAAATGGCAATTTAGATAGAAATTATAATACATTTTATAGAAAATACCGGAAGACATTTTGGTCTTCATTCTCCTTATCAATCAATGTTCATTACTGTAAATTATAATCAAACATCATTATTATTAGATTTTATTTTATTTGTGCTAAACATTCTCTTCGCAATTTTATTTTAGTAAGGAATTGGGCAAATAGTATGAAATTTGCTAGTCCATGAGGAGTGACTGGGAGAGGTCAAAAGTTGTGGGGGTGGGGGTGGGTCTGGCTAGAAGGGGATGGTTCATCAGTCAGGCCCTGGGTAAATGCCTCAAACCATCTTGATATTTTTAGGTAATCAATACAGAGCAACGACAAGTTGATAGGCTTGTTTTGACTGATGAAGGAATTCAAGTAGTGGACAATGGAAGCCATGAAGCTGTTCTTTTCCATTCTATTCCTGCCGAGGGTATCCCCCAAGCTTCCATAAAGGTAAATGTCACAAATATGTAACCCCATCTCAAATTACTTTGCTCTGCCATTGATCAGTCTTACTTGGTCTGTCTTGTATCTGTTGCCATAGAAACTAGGTCCTAATGCATCCATTGGATTCAGTAAGGCTATGTCTTCAGGATGGTTGAAAATTGACAAAAATGCTGAAGGAGGACCAAGAGTATATAAAAAGGTAACTTCCATTGGCTTGTACTCCCATAGACCATGCAATATGGTACCAGAAAATAAGAACACAATAATACTAGTTTTGCAATACTGAAACATACTGGTTTGCTCCAAGGTTTTGTGCATTATTTCACAGGATGAAACTATTGAAGACAGTGTACAGGATTGTTTGGTAAAGATCCTTAACCATGACTACAAAGGCATTCCTGATACGAAGATCAAAGAAATGAAAAAAAGAAAGCTAGTTACAACACAGTAAGTACAATGACATCAAGGTGTATTTAGTGATAAAGTGTTAGTTATGCTATCAGTAGAGTAGGGTGTTGTTAGGACATCTGCTTTTGAAAAGATGCTAGTAAAACATCTGTTGGATGTCTTTGATGTCAATAGGGCATCCATAGGGTCTTGTTAGGATGTCCATACAATGTTGTCAGTATGGCATCAATTGTTAGGGTGTCAGAAGGCCTTGGGTGTTGGTATTGATTGTCAGTATAGTTGGATAGAGTCACAATTGGGTGTTGTAGGGTTGGCATTAGGGTGATGGTAGGGTGTCAGAAGGCCTTGGGTGTTGATATTGATTGTCAGTATAGTTGGTTGGATAGAGTCACAATTGGGTGTTGTAGGGTTGGCATTAAGGTGATGGTAGGGTGTCGGAAGGCCTTGGGTGTTGGTAGATTGTTGGTATAGATGGATAGTTACAATGGTTGGCAAGAGGCAGCATGGGCAAGTGGTCGTGGCATTGGTCTTGTAACCCGATGGTCTGGGTTCAAGTCCTGCCATGACCACCAGCTGAGACTGTATTTATTTGGATTTTGATTGGATGAAATTCAGTCTCTCAACCCTGCTTGTAAATAGCCAACTGGTTTGCCTCCTTGCCAGCTGGCATTTTTAAAGTATTGGGTTAGGTTGGGAGGACAACCTCAAAGAAGAGCCCCAATGGGGAATGATGGTTGTAAAATGTTTATTTTTTATATATTTATTAAGGGGATGGATAAATAGAAAATAAAAATAAATTGGATTGGCTAATCATCCCCACTTGCAGATCAACATGGCCAATTTGAAGGCATACATACTGTGGGACGTAGTAGGGTTGTTATTAGGGTCATGGTAGGGTGTTTATACAGTAGGGTAGCATCAGTTGGTCTTGGTTGTCATTAAGATGATGGTAGGGGGTCTGTTTGAAGAGTGCTATTGGTGTATTGCCCTGTAATCTAATGTGTGCTCTTCTACTAGGATAATTAAGAGTTTTGATGTTACAAAAGGAAGTAATTTCAGTCTGTCTGTTCGCCGTCTTGAAGCAGATTTAACAGCTGATTTATTAACAAGGTTGGGCTGAGATTTCTTTTTTCCATTTTATCATTATATCAATTTTAAAAACCGATACGATCTGTTTCTTTTGCTTTTTTTCCAGTGGATCATGGAAATCCCTGCAGTTCAAGCCATACAACTTTGATGCACTGGGTGCAACTCTTCCATCTGGCCATCTTCATCCTCTAATGAAGGTCAGGTCACAATTCAGGCAAATCTTCCTGGAAATGGGGTGAGTATTATTATCATTGTCTAGATAATTGTTTGTGAATGTTTTTATTCACTGATATGCATTTTGTTTTCAAGTTTCACAGAAATGCCAACCAATAACTTTGTCGAGAGTTCCTTCTGGAATTTTGACACTTTGTTTCAGCCTCAACAACATCCTGCAAGAGATCAGCATGACACCTTCTTCCTTTCAGGTAGATCTTGTCTTGTCTTGTCTTGTCAGTCACTGGACAACATCTGGCCATTTCCTCACCTTGATGGTCATTTTGACCAGTGATGTTAGTCAAAACAATCATGGTCAACAGTTACAGCCACTACTTTATTTCTTGTCTAGTAAACTAACCTGGTCTTGTTGGCATTGCTCCATCAATTGCAGTGTGTGTAAGCAAGAAGAAATAGGATAGCAAACATTCTACCTTTGTTGAAAAAAATATTATACATTTGGGTGTTTCTCAGATCCTGAATTTGCAAAGCTTGAAGAAATTCCAGCATCCTATATTGAGAGAGTAAAAGAAGTACATGAACATGGTGGTTATGGATCACAAGGGTAAGGATTTTCAGACAAGATCACTTCGATTCTTAGAACCAATAAAATTGTCATTTGTTTTGTACACAAGTCCCATGAGGAGGCTTCATAACTCTTGGAGTTGTAAAGTGGGGTCGATTCCAAATTTCATTTTAAAGGAGGCTCTGCTCGCAGGGTAATTTTGATGGGGACAGGCCTGTATTTTATTCAACAACAGTTTCTTTTTTTTTCCAGATACCAGTATGATTGGAAAATTATCGAGGCCAAGAAGAACTTGCTTCGAACTCATACAACTGCTGTGAGTTCTCGAATGCTGTACAAACTTGCACAACAGGTATGTGGTATGGATGACGTGTATGGCAAACATTTGCAGCAAGAAGTCAAGGGGGGAACAGCCATAACCGCTATGTTTGACATATTTTACAGGAAAAGTTCACTCCTGCCAAGTTTTTCTCCATTGACCGGGTTTTTCGTAATGAGACTCTAGATGCTACTCATCTTGCTGAATTCCATCAGATCGAGGGTTTGGTGGCAGATCGTAATATCACCCTTGGGGATCTTATTGGAACATTGTATGAGTTCTTCAAAAAACTAGGTAAGCTCTAGAATATTGGGCCAGGACAACTGGATTAACTTGATTGACTACCAGCTAATGAACAAGTTCAGATAACTAAACAATTTCTCGGATAGCAGTCAGTTTCTTTTGTGAATCAATCCTGTTACGCATGATTTAAAGAAAACGGTTGATGGGCAAGGGACGGAAAGGAAAACGCGTATCTTTGACTCCATTTTATAGCAGTGTGCTTCAACTCGCGGCAGCAACAATGCGCTTTGTAACGCGCACCAAACCAGCCGACCATAAGCCTGCTTTTTTCCCCAGGTATCAAGAAACTGCGCTTCAAGCCAGCGTTCAACCCCTACACAGAACCGAGTATGGAGGTATTCAGCTATCATGAAGGTACGCAACCAACAGTGATTACACATTGCCATGTTTCAGAAATGTTTCAAAGACAGACTACGCGACTATGGAAACTATTTGAGGCGGTCCCTGTTCGCTCCTCCAAAGGCATTTGGTTCTGTTTATTTGGAAATGTTGCCTCAAAACTTAACGAACTTTATTTTTTTAGGTCTAAAGAAGTGGGTCGAAGTAGGTAATTCAGGTGTTTTCAGACCAGAAATGTTGCGGCCAATGGGACTACCAGAGGACGTGTCTGTCATTGCTTGGGGACTATCGTTAGAGAGGTAAATAGAGCAGTTACAGCCTCGATATTACATACACATAAATGAAAGGGTGGAAATATATTCCCATGAATGGAGGTGGGTTGAGGGTCGATGTGTAGAGGGGGATATTGTTAATTGGATCGTGTCTATTTTATTTAGACCCACCATGATCAAGTACGGTATTTCCAACATCCGGGATCTTATCGGTCACAAAGTAGATCTGAACATGGTCTACAATAATCCCATTTGTGTACTGGAAGAAGCTTAGGAATGGCACATGGACCTGCAGGACTGCTGGATCGATAATTATCATTAGACCATGTTTGTACTAATGTTATTCTAATAATCATAATAGTGTAAGGACGTTTGATGAATCACTCATATATTAGCGCTAGTTTTTCCTATTTCCGTACCAAGCGCAAACAGAACTATAGGAAATTTAGCTCACGTTCGTATTTGGGAAGGGTTGGGAAAAACAAGAAGAGTTTCCTCTTTGAGAGATTCTCCAGATTGACAAGAGTCAAATCAAATAAAAAATTCAAATCTTTCTTACAAATTAGGCGAATTTTCTGGGCTGAAGGAAACTTTGATTAACTTTATTTAAGTGATAACTAACGGAGATGATGGCGTTGCGTGATACGGGAGTACAGCGGTAAAGCCTGTTAGCGCACCGATATTCGAACCGGGGAAAGACGGCGTTGATGGTGAACAGACGTAAAGGACGTTTGCAAGAGGATATATTCGACTACGTAAACAAGATGAGATTTCAGTAAATTAAAACTACATTTCTTGCCCACTTGTTACTCAACGGATCTTTCGACTAACTTCAGTACTAATTGAAGTACAATATGTCGACTTACTGAAACTGCAACTCGGATTATTTGTCCTTGCGCCCTTGATTCCGGTGGTAATATGTGAAAGCACTACAGATCGGATGACAGGAAATGGGTTTCATTTTGCTTGTGATAAGAAAGCAATATCGAAAAACTACAGTAGTTATTGATAATGAAATCTGTTGTAAATCCTGTTACGTTTTTTCATGGAATCGGAAAGTTCCGGGAAAAAATGTTCTAATAAAGACTTAATATCAACCAAATACGTTTTGTTCTTTGTCTTTCATACTTCTACGCCGGGTCCTGGAGTAATTCTTCTCACATCTCTTTTCCAGCTCAACATTAACCAGGCCCGTCGCTAGGGGTGGTTACATAGTTCGAAGGACCCCTCCCCCCCCCTCTGAGCTAGCCACTGCTGCTGTGGCTGTGTGGAAAGTATAAACAGAATCTGTAAAATAAATAATTGTGGTATGATAATTTTATTTGTTTGTTTTTGGCTGTGGGTTTTCAGGGTGTTAATGAGATTAGTCCTGCTTGTTTTTGTTGTTGTTTGTTTGTTAAATGCTGGCAACGGGTACGGACCAGTGGTACTTAAATGGTGAACCTTGTTTGCATTTTCTTTTATGTTCCATTCACATAAAACACCAGTGAAAATACAAGTAACTGATACCACGCGGTTCCCATTTTTGATACATTTTTAAAGTATCCGATATTTTCCGATTCCCGAAGTTGGTGGATAAGAGGCTGAAGAATATGAAACTCAATTCAACCATCTTTATCAGTTATGGTATCCCTGTGGTTCGACGTGTCAGTGCCCTTCAC
>JAABNW020109222.1:0-14702 GCA_015164035.2 Radianthus crispa
AACCCCTGATATCTCCAAGATGAGCCACTCAAATCATATGAAATTTTTTAACCATTTATTTATTCACTTCATATATAACAAATACTAAAAATATCGAGGGTCAAAGGATTAAGCTTCATAGGCACTTGAACTCCCTAAAATGAGTGTATCATTAAAAAAGGTTCTTCGGCCTGGGTGGAAATCTTGCCACACTTTATAATTATATTATTTTCTTGCTTAGACAATGAAAGAACGGAACTTCAGGCTATCTCTTTCATGATACCTCAGAATTGCACATGCTAAATCCAAAGCAAGGGGAACAAGACAAAAGAACTTGATTATTAAAGAAATATTAGCGTCCTGCAGCCAATATAAGATTTGCTCTCAACGTGCTCTGTTTATTTAGGTGTAGTCTTGATCAAGGGTCCCTCATTTTGGCAGTAACGTATTCAAAATATATGCTAGGGCAACTAAATCGGTGCACTGGCTGTCGACAAATAAGAGAATCAAAAAGATATAAGCAGAAGTTGTGGACTCATTCGCGTCATCGTCTTTTTCCAGTTCCTTTGAGAAAGATGCCGGCTGACGTAGTAAACCTCGTGGTTACGAGTATGACAAGTTATAGACAAAGAAGATCCTCTTAGCGCACGTTCAGAGCACGTGAAGCGCGATATCTAAAAGACTTGTTGCCGACTCGAGAGGGGAAGTAGCCAGCTATTCGAAAAAGTTTAGCTATTGATGAAATAATGATAAGTGAAGCCCCTTGACTAAATCTTCAAGGAGAAATAATCTTACCATACCACATACAACTCAATTGCCTCCGTTTTCGACTAAGAATGTCACTCCAAAATGGAGATTTTTGATTAAAACTGTCAATGATTTGACAGTTTTGAACGGACATGGATTTAGAAGTGACCAATCCAGCCAAATGAAATACTTTTTTAATGAAACGTCCTTTCAGTAAGGAAGTTGTCCTTACTCGTTAGCCCGCCCCCCGGAGCGGAGAGGGTACTCTCTTTGTTCATGGGGTTAGGTTTATCGGCGCTCCTTTTAGGATTGAAAAATGTTCCCTGTGAAGACCTTTTTAGGGTCCAGTCCAAAAATCATTTACGTAACATACCTTTTGGGGTCATTTATTCAGTTAGGTTCACTGACTTGTGGTTAAACTGAAAGGATTCGATGCACAGCAGTGTCTATTCATGAGATTGAATTTCATGAAACATAAAATTACTGAAACAAAGCTGTTCCTTTTAGGGTTAAAAAGCTTGATTTAAACAGCTTTTTTAATGAGTACCTTTTAGGGTACCACTTTGAAAATCGACCGCAGATCACTTCCACTTAAACAAAGGGAGTACCAACCCCCCCTCCTCCTCCCTCGGGGGGGGCTCGACTAAGTCTTCAGGGAGAAATTATCTTATCTTATCATTTGGTCTAAAATCTCAGAACCGACCCCCCTACCACGAAGTGACCAATCCAGCCAGACTGAAAAAATCCTTTTCGTAAACGTCCTTGTCAATGAGGAAGTTGTCCTCTCACTCGTTAGGTATTGTACGGTTAAGTCAAAAAGTGTGCCTGAATCTAGAGGTTTAACGCCTGACTCAGTCCCATCACGGTTCCACTTTTTCAGGCGTCAGCTGCAACTTTCACCAATGGCAAATCAATCACAGGCAAACTATAGCCGTCGGCCATTATATTCAGCCTCAAAGACCGCCAGGCCACCGATTAAACTATAAATCATTATCTTGAAGCGGTAGATTTCTCATTCTTGGCTCTATATGAAGGTCGTGTGTCTTGCGGCGGTTGGTTTCAAAACACCTTTAAAAGCATTCTGTCCGGTCCTTACCTGGCATTTTTTGGCATTAGTCTTATAGCGGTTAAACATTTGTTTTGGAACAGACTTGCACCTCTTCGCTTTACTTCAGGCAAGTATAAACCGTTTAGAGAATTAGGTGAGTTTTTTTTTTTTTGGTATTTCTAATCTGCTAATGGAGTAGATTTTTTTTTTCGGGCAAGGTCGGAATGTTGCCATCAGAACGAAAGAAACAAATTCGTCATACTTCCCACGCACACATTCCAAAACTAGACATTAAGACTAATTACTACGGGGTTTCGTTTATTACGATTAGTTCAAAGTTGACTCCAAAAAGAAAAAAGGCGCGGTTATCTGAGAGTCAAGGCGGAATGCTTGTAAAAGAGGCGGAAGGAAGGAAGAGCTGGCGGACTTCCTTAACATGTCCGTTACACGTTTCCTTGCCTCAGATTCTTCTTCTAGTTTAAGCATCAGTTTTCTATCTTGTTGTTCAAGCCTGGTTTGCGGCCACTTTTTCGGAGTTTGAGATACAAACAATGAAAAAGGGAAAGTACCGTCATCCGTCAGGCCGCATTGGTTTATTAAGAGTTATGCCATAGGATTGCGAACGGGGCAAAGTATTGATCTTAAAGCAAATCGAAAGTATTCTAAATTGAATCAAAGGCAGGGCCGTCTGGAAAAAGTTATAAAGGATTCCAGTTGCAAGAAACAACACTTTCGAAAGACCAAATACAATATGTATTTGTGAACTCCAATGAAAACAAAACTAGTAAAAAAAATAAACAAGACAAAAACACACGAAACAATATGAAAACAAACCCATACAACCCGAGGGAAAAATAACAAACAGCCCAACCAAAGGCAAAAACATTCCACAAGAAAGCACAGCCGTACAAGCTATCATCATATCGAAGAAAGAATTTCTTATCTGCGAGATCGTTATCTTCATTGTTTAGGCTCAAAGTCTGTCCTGGTTCAACCGCACGCACGGCCGCAAAGGTCTGAGCATGGAAACAATGCTTGTGCCGCTGAAAGATGTTTTCGATCAAACTTGATGAGACCAAATCGGCATGCTTGAGATGTTTGACAGCACTGACAGACTAAAACTTCACCTCTGTTTGACAGATTTTTTCGGTATCAGAGTGGCAACCGCGTCTGACAACCCCCTGAGGCATGCATTCCCTATACGTATCAGTTGCCTTGCAAAAGTACATAGACACCCACGTTCGTGTGTTGCTTCACAACCTTGTCCCGAAGCAATCTCTTCACTCCCGGTGAATAATTCAGATTGCGCTTTGGCGTTTTCCAAACGGCGCTGGCTTTCTGGTATAACGTTTAAATAATATCGCACGTCGACAAGATAAGCGTCAGTTCGCATAATCGCAAAGCCTTGTTTTTCCTCGACAGGTAACTCCATAGGTCAACAGCTCAAGGAGAGCGCACGGAAATCCTACCTCGTACAGAACCCAGCTTCGAGCCGTGCAAGAGCAGCAGAGCTCCAACCATAAACACGTGTCCGATTTTTGGGGTAGCCCTACAACCTACCAGGAAAGGTAAGGATTCTGTTGAGGACTCATGCTGGTAAAATACCCGTGATACTAGCGTCGAACTCGGCCCGCTGCAGAGACGCCGTCGACCATTTTCACTGACTTACATCGCAAGAGCAAATAAACATTTCCTGTGCACTAATTCTTTGGTAAACAGAATGGTTGATCCCTCGTTAATCGGTGAGCAAATTGGCTAAAGAACCTTCAGAGTGTGTTTTGTTGAAGAGCGTCGAGGGCAATGCGTTAAGCGCTGAGATTTCAAGTACAATAATCCATTAGATAATCGAGCCTGGAGTTTGACACTAAACATTACACCAAGAGTGTACTTGCATTCACATTTCTAAATGAAATAAGCTAATCCAGAAATCAATACATGGTGATTAAAGAAACGGTGTGTGCCGTTGTGCGCCGCGTTAAGTCAGAGGGCGGAGTATTCCATTGAGCAGAAATGAGTTAAGATTTACTAGCATTTGTGAAATGTTGGCCCTCATAACACCGTTACTGATGGCACGAGTTTAATGCAGACAATAGCACAATGAAGTAATAGGACGCCCAGTTTCTTACAACAATCACTTTGGTCTTCGTCTAAATTGACAAGGTTATTGAGGGACATAGTTTTCTTTCGCTAGTAAAAGAAGATAAACCCGGTCGCTACTAATTTTTCGCTGCAAAAAAGTTTTTTGTTCGCGCGGTTAATTTTCCGTACAGTTTTCATGGCATTCGTACCGGAAATGCAATTTCCCTAAAACATTTCTTGTATTTTGAAATGAGTGACAGAGGCGGAGTAAATTGTCACTTGAGGCTATTGAAACTTTACCCTGACTTCATTTTCAAAGCCAACATACCGTAAAGTTAATGGGCCAATCAAAACTCCACTTGATTGCGCTGTGCATAATAATAATTTGACTTCGAAATTTGCTTGTCTTCAAACTACACCAAAACTCAAGTACACTGTAATCTAATCCAATCCGTTAAACAAAAACAAACGAGTGCCCCACAGCAGCTATAAAGGAAAGAAAGAGTTCAAGTTGATCAACTGCTTATTTGCTTGACGTCTATGTGTTGAATCCGCATTCGTCTTTGGCACCTATAATTACATGATTAAGTCCATCGAAAGCATGACTTCAGTGCGTTGTTAGGACGGACTCCTAGACGTTTTTCACCCCGGACACCAGGACAATCTTTGAGCGACATATGTCTTCATTCTTTCAGACTTCTTGCATTAAGCTGGTGCGTCAAAGATGAATAAAAAAACTGCCACGATTTAGGTTTGTTTTCGAGGATGCCACGAAGCACGGTTGTCTGGTTCAGTTTGGTATGGATCGCTATTACCGTGCCTTCAGCCCAACCAGGTAAGAGCTTTACAACTAGTCGCTAAATCCAACATCCCCTATGAAAATCTCCTAAGTGATATTAAGTTAGCCTGACTCTAAGAAACTTAACCTAGACTTTTTTGGAACCCTAGACAGCTCCATCATGTCACGCTTGGCAAACACAGGAACACAACTCCTGTCTTTCTGTTATTACATCGATACAACTACCCTGCAAATACTCTCGTAGCTCGCAAATACCGAAAACTACACAAATAAAGTAAGGCATGAGTGAATTTATATGGCCAGACGATTATTGTATTACGAACTTAGCGTATTTACAAAGCTCTTCAGAGTATTTCACGACTCTTTGATGGTTCATTCCATGTTTACTTTAAATTCTGGTTGGATAACAATTAAGACTTCACATGTAGTCCAACCGAGGCATTGTTATTGCACGAAATCTCAAGAAAACTCGAAGGAAGTCAAACTAAAAGCATTAAAAACTTTGGACTGGCGATATTGAGAGTAAGACGACATTTTCGAATATATCCTGAATACATTTTTGGAAACTTAATGGTTTTCACGGATGACGAATTTTGTGCCTAATCCTTAAGTTTAGAACATAAAAGCCTCTCTCAAAAAAGCCTATAAACAAGAATTAACGGCTCCAAAGTCCTCGATATTAAAATATTGCCTTTTTACTGGAAGCAAAAGGTTTAAAAATCAACTGGATTGTAGCATTATTGCCTTCGGGGTCGAGTCAAAGTCGTGCGTTTTTCCTAATCTGAATTTATTCAGTTGAACTGACCCTCATTTGGACCCCGTGAAGGAATTTTAAAAGGATACCACGAAAAACTCTTTCTTGACAGACTAAACTGATCCAGCCCAACCTTGAACTATGAAATGTGGCGAACAGTGATAAAAGACGAGTCGAATTCTTGTCCAAACACAGCTACCCTCTAAATGGACATACGGTAACCAGTTTAACGCGGAACTCCGTCCGGAACATACAAAAGTTATGAACTCACAGAACTAACACATGCCTTTGGTTGCCTAAGACCGTTTTACCTGGGTTATCCTTCAAATCAGTATTAAACTATTAAACAGTAGACTGGTCGAAGTGATTTTAATGCTGCTCACTATACACTGCTATCCATCACTCTACACTTTGGTTTTGGCTCGGTATTCCTTATGTCGTATGTGAGCTATTGTCTCCAGGCTAAATAAACTTTCAGGAGAGTCTGTGATCACCATGCCAAGGTTAGGTAAATTTCTTAGTTGAGAAAAAGACACAAACCTAATGAGATTCACTCACTTAGCGATGGGGAATGAAATAACAAATTGAAGATCACTGAACTTACACTTGACTGATCGAAAAATCAATGAACATTTTTGAGATATGGAAAGCAAAATATCATACCTCATGAAATAGAACGGGTTTCTCAAAAAAAAAAATTATTTTGTTTCCGAAGAGATTTAAAGATTAAAACGAGATATATTTGTACGTTACATAATGTCTTAAAACTTAGATTTAATTTTTGAGTTGGTCATGAGTTGAGCAACACTTGTTTTGTCTGTTTTCCACCATAGGGTTCACGTTGCGACCAGAAAAAAAAAATATATTGGAAAAGTTCATGATGGGAATGGGTATTCCCGAAATGAAATTTGAAAGTTTAATTTCCCATCCATTTGAGAATCCATCCTTGAAATGAAATATTTCATTATAGATCAATGCAAATTTACTGCTTATTTTCAAGAATACTATTGAATAATTGAATGTATTTTCGATCAAAACATGCTTGTACGTAGATTACAATTCCCATTGTTCCATCCCAACATCACTCAACATTCATATCAAGACATCAAGAAAATATTATTTTTGCACTGACATTTCTGCCTGCAGTAATGGGATCTTGAGCTGTTTTTCTTAGATCAAATTTAATCGACCCAAATACTGCCTATTGGGTTTTATGTTGAGATCCCGGTGGCCTAAACTTGACGCTTATCTCAAAGAAACTTTAAGAAGTTCAAATAGTTTTACGAACTCCAAATATGTTCAAGATATCATAGTTACTATGATTAAATAACAGATTAACCTATTTTAATAACTGGGTTGTTTCTTTACACCTTTTTTCAAAATTACGCGACCAGCGCTGCTCACAACTCGTCTCGTTTTCTGTGTTTTGGCTGCCGTCAATCAAATATGTAAACGGCTGGCTCTTGTGAAATGCTTGCTTTGTAAATTCTGAAACGAAGCAAACTTTTCTTTCTTTCTGTAATTTTCAAACGGTAAAAACTTTAAGATAATTTTGGGGCCTTAAATGAACAAAAACAAATTGTTTGAAGTTTGATTGACGGCAGCCAAAACACATGAAATGCCTTTCAAGTGCCAACTACACAGGTCGCGTAATTTTGAAAATAGATGTAATGGCTGAATTTCTTTGCTCCAGTGAGCTTGTAAGGTATACACGCTGTATCGGAAATCGAACAACAACTTACGCATATCTCAAGAAAGAGTATGAATTTTGAATTCCATTTCTTAAAGTTTTTGAAGACTTTTAACAGTTTAACCTCCGGTAGTAACGAAGAAATGAAGACATGCTCACACCTCATCGGCACTCGAGCCGCTGTTTATCTAGGATTTCATACACATATTGTTAACACGTCCATTCCCTTGGGGTGTTTTATATTGCTCTTCGATTTTTTCTTCTTGTTTGTTCTTCGTACGCTGTTCGTTGTTTTTCTAAACGATGCAAGACAATAGTACAAACTGTTGAGAACCTTGACGAGAGGATGGCGATTGATCGTTGTCTTTTAATCAGGTTTTAAGGTCTAATAATATCTTGGGCTGACCAGTCAAGGTCCTAATGCGTCATTCTGTTCACCTTGGCTCCTGTGGCCTTCGTCAAACAATATTTAATCAAGCATTCACAGGTGTTCATGTAATTAAAAGTCATATAGTCTAATATGCCCAAAGATCATAAATTTAATTAAAACCTTCGATTCACTGTGAATTATTTGAAATTTCATTTACATGAAGTAGCAATTCAGATCGAAGTTAGCACTTCGGAAATTAAGATGTCATCAGTTGTGTCTAAGGAAAGTAAGGCGAATATTTGTCAATCAAGCGAGATACCTGGAGCAAAATGTGAACTTTCCGCAGGACAAATGACTTGATGCAATCAAAGCCCCGAAAACTGAACAGGAAAGGACAAGTTTTAATCTCAAATTCAAATGCCATTATTCAAGAACATGACACGATGGACAAGAAACTTTTTAAAACTTTTCTGGTACTTGACTTTATCCAAAAATACTTTGAAAATTAAGCTGAGCTGATTTCACAAAACCTCAGTAATGTTCCAAAAATATATCCTCGATTCCTGAAATAACGCCGAAATTATGGCTAAATTATGTCTGCCTATTCCAAGGAAGGACGAACCAATTTATTCCAATATGGCGGTCTTGACGTCACGTTATCATGACGCCACCAATATTCATAAATGGCTCTCGACATAAAATCATCAATCACAGAAAAAGGAAAAATCTTAATCTATACATTTACAATGATATTTGCATTTTCGTTTGTAGAATTCTCAGCGCCTAAGTTCACTAACAGGGTCAAGGCAAAATATGAAGTCTCGAGCGCTAGAACTGTACGACTACGTTGCATGGCCAGCGGTAATCCCATTCCAACCACACTTTGGACGAGGAACGGTGTTGTGGTCGTGAAAACCTCTCGGTTCAAAATCAGCAATAATCGATATCTTAAAATCAAAAAAGTGGTTGCTTCGGATTCTGGGACCTATGTTTGCGTCGCTCGTAACATTCACGGGAAGATCAATGTTACGATAGAACTGATTGTCAAAGGTAAGTTGTTTGTTTTATTCTTTTCCTATTTCTTATTAACCTCTGCTTTGCCCCCCTCACCCCTCGCCCCTCACCCCTCCCCGGTACTCGCACCTCGAAGTTTGCGAGTTTGCTCTAGTCGGACCTTTACTTGAACCTCTCGAACTCTAAAAATACCAGTAAGAGCATTATTACGTAACCAGCACAGGCAACCCATCCATCACAAATGGAAGCCTTCCTATGAGAATGAATATTTGTCTTTCAATAGCAAGAAATAACAGTGCATAACTACTTACCAAACCTCGTTCCACAGGAGTACCAGCATTCGTAAAGACATCACACAGTGACTTCCTAAGAGAGCCAGTTTTTCATCCCTTCAAGCTTCGTTGCCAAGCAGCGGGCAGTGCACCTTTAAGATATAAATGGATTAAGGACAACAATGAAATTCCATGGACAAACTCCCGGATCAATGTAACGGAAGGAGCGTTAACAATTTACAACGTAACATACTCTGATAGTGGACGATATACATGCATGGTCGCAAATAAATATGGAGCAATCAATCATACATACACTCTTCATGTTTTTGGTAAGTACAATAACTCGTTGGGTATTTTGATTTTTATTTGTATACTTTCTTGTTGATGTTTTATTAATGTAGATTAGACCCGAGAGCGGTCTAAAAAAGGGCCGAGAAAAACAAAGGCCAACAGGCCTATTGACTCGCAGATCATGGATGCCAGAGGTCTAACAATCCAGTTTCAAATTCTGGTGCTCAGGCTTTGCCTCGCTTTGCTATGGAATTAGTTTGAATGTGCCGCATTTTCAGTGAAAGTCCACTAACAGGATTCCAAAATGTCTTCAAAACCTATTGTTTTAACAAATATGGCCGCTGAGTGATGTGATATAAGCCAATTGCTACTTCAGCCAATCAGAGCACAGGAACTGTTAGTCCAGAACTTTTATGAACTTCCCAAACGTCTTTGCGGGCTCGCGCGCGTTGTTTTGATCATCTGGCAAATTAACATAAAAGTGGGTCCAGTTCTGGACAAAGGAACTGTGGTATCATCCTTCCATTGTGTGAATCTCTTGGTTTGATTTAAAGAGTGCGGAGCCATACAGCATATATTAATCGTACCATGACCGTATCTTCTGTACAGTGTAACCGTAACCATATTGTATTGTTGTGTGTTTCTCATTAAAACAATGGCATGCCATCCAATCATGACGTCACATCTCATAGAAACCGGTCACTTAGAGGGGGGGGGGTATATTAGGGGAGGTACATTTTGTGGGAGGTATATCTCTGAATCGGCCTTTTCAAGACCATTCAAATCTTGTACCTAGTGGAGGTACTAATTTAAAGAACACGTGGTTAGAAATTAGCAGCGTTGGTAGGAAGAAGACAATATTCACACGGCCCTTGGACTATCACAAGAGAAAGCGCCTTGATCAGTCCTTCCATTTGATATATTCGTAGAATCTCTCACTGCGCAATTTCCGTATATTCTTATCTAGGCACCTCAGACCTGGTTTGACGGGGAAAAATCCAATTTTCGGACAAATTCTCGTGTAATAATCTGCTAATCATGACGATTTGACTATAGTGAAAGAGAGCAACTGCAGCCAACGTAGGGCCGGACTAATGCGGTGTGTTTTTCTGACGAGAGATTTCAAGTGTCAAAGGAGGCAGTATGTAGGTTTTGCCCCACAGTAAGGTAGCCATGAATCGACTCTTTTGCCCTCACGGTTGCTAGCCATAGGTCCTCAGACACAACGTCAATCACTAGATGTTAGCAAAGTGATCTTTTAATTCCACTGCACTTCACTGTTGGCAGATATTTTGACAAGCCACTTGATGAGCAGACATGTACGAATAGGGCAGGTTTCCATAATGACCTCACATTAGCTTGCCATTCAAGTTTCTGGTAAGACTCTCACTAAAACCATTGTAAAAATCCAAGCGAGGTTCCATGTCATCGGATTTACTTGCAAGACATGTAAGAATAGTTTCGGTTCCCACAGTGACCTCACTTTAGCTGCCATTGATATTTCCAGTAAGGCTGTCACTAATTTCACTATAAGAATTTCCAAGGAGGTTGGCCTTGTGATCGGTTTAACTTGTTCAAGGAAAAGGTTTATGTAAATGGAATGTTATTATTTTCTTCTGAAAGCCAGGCTTCGTTTCATTGGAAAAATCGTGTCCTCTTCAGATAATGGAGATTTGCGACTTCCAACAAATTTCCATACCATAGAAGTGTCCATAGGGTTGGAAGTAGACTTCCAACCAATTTCCATACAATGGAAGTGTCCAAAATATTGCAAGTATCATGGAAATTTGTCGGCAGTCGCAAATTTCCACGATCTGGAGCGCACATTTCTTCCAGTGTTGCACAGGACGCAGAGTCCGACGTGCTATATCGGCTTTTAGTCGCACACCATAGAAAACACAACCAATCAGAAAACAGGAAAGCCGTTGTATATTCGGTGGTATATTCAACTGACTCTTCCCATCAGACCTTGCGCTTCCTTGTATTTTCTATGGTGTGGGATAAAATAGTTCTACAACAGTTTCTCGTGGCATACCGTGGATATCCCACTCGTCACTTGTATTTCCTCAGTATACAAACTTGCCTAAAGCTCGTGTGTATACTAGAAAACACAAGTGACTCGTGGGATATTCCACGGTATTCCACTCGAAACCATTGTATAACTAGTATGTACTAAACAGTAGAGAGAAAGGCCTTGAAATTTCTTGGCCGATTTAGCAGTTTCGCGACTGAAGTGTCATCCTCGGGAATCCAGGGGTAAAATACTGTCGCTCGATCCTCAATACCAGAAGAAAAACCCCTGGGAAGGGAGTGTTGGAGCTTGTGCCGGAAGTAAAAATTAAACTCTTTCCTGATTGGTCGACCCCCTGAGGTCGACCAATCAGCATGAAGTATAGCTAGACGAAGACGTTAATTTTTTGAATGTCGCCATTTTGAATTTCGACTTCCGGTACAAGCTCCAACAGACTCCGTTCCCAGGGTTATTTTTTCTATGGTAGTGAGGAACAAGCGACAGAATTTTACCCCTGGGTTCCCGCGGATGCTGAAGTGATAGCCAATAAACGATAACATTTTTATGGGTGCGGGGAAAAAATCTTCTCTCCGAGGAATTTCACTCATTTTCGTTCATTTTCTCGTAGATTCTAAACTTCCTAGGTTTTCTCACTGGTCGCAGATGGCCAAAGTGCCAACTCGATGGCAAGTTTTGGATAGAATGAAGCTATACTGTCAGGCACTGGGCGAAGCACCTTTAACATACCTGTGGCTGAAAAATGGAAAAACAATACGACGACACCTAAATATGAACATTACCTTGGGATATTTTGAACTACGAGGGCTTGCTGTTACCGATGCTGGGAATTACACGTGTATTGTCTCGAATAAACATGGATCTATCAACCATACATATAAGATTGGTGTTATTGGTAAGTAGTCTATGCCTGAGACGATGCAGAGGACTGGGGAGAGTGTCCTCGCAAAGGCTTGTGGGATTAACCGACTCTGTTGAATGTTCTTTTGCAAGCTTGAGAGATTATTTCATCCAAAGTTTCCCAACCTTTTTATTTGTATGATTTGAAACACGACTTTAATAGTCGGTTAATGAGCTAAGGTGTTCAGGTGGATGGATGGATACATCCATTCAATTAATTTTCCCAAACATCTTGTAATCTCAATCAAATCAACAATTTGTTCCATTGGGCAACGACAAGACCATTCCTCACAAAAAATGAAGTAAAGCACATCTATAACTCATGGAATATTCTACGTCCAAGAAAAAAGTATGCCTTCTTGAAGCTTCTGCCACAAACACATTTCACATTGATCATCAAGATAAACACAGACAATTAGGAAGCAGTAAAGTGCGTACGCGAAGATGTGATTGGTTGAAAGTAACGCGTGATATTAATTTAATAGTAACAGACGATCACGACACGCTTGTCAATGCATGACAGTAATATTTAACGAGAAAAGATTTTACTGAGATTACTTTGAAGGTACTTAGCTAAGCTAAGATTACCTTTTTTTCGGGATTATATTTGACATGGTTTTGCTTCGTGCGGGATTAGATTTGCTGCAGTCGTACAGCACCCGAGATTTTTGACCATTATATTTGATAATGAAATAAAACGTCGAACAGCTCGAGATGAGTTTGAGATGTGTCTCATCACATCAATACACTCTGTGTTCATATAAGGACTGGTGTCCATCGACACTCATTGATTCCAAGTTAAATATAGAATCCAAGAAATGCAAATGGTTTGTCACGCACTTGACCGAGATACATGCTCGTATCGTTTTCGCGGTCCCCTGGTATGTAGAGGGCTTTTACCAACGCAACTCACGGAACGGTATGGGGAAAATGTGACTTCAAATCGTTTCAGTGAAACCCCCAGTGGATGAAGACTGTTTCGGATGTTACGATTACTTTCGAACCCAAACCTCGTTCGAAAACGGAGTTTAAAAAGCGATTTCAACGACATAGATTTGGGATAAAAGCGATTGGTGTCATGAGAGGAACAGTTACACTTGGAATCATTTTGATCGTGCTTGGTTTTTTACTGGGTAAGATACGATAGCAACTATTCATTCCAACAGAAACCATTTGATCATCACTATCCTCTACAAATTATTTCTGTTTACTTAGGGACAATACGGACAATATAGCCGTAACGATCGGTAAACATATTGCATGTTTGGCTGAGAGGAATACATCGCATAGGCACGTGTGATAACAGTTTTATTTTTGCATGTAGTGCTTGTAGATGCCACCAACGTTAGCACCACCATCTCCAGTCCTACAAGTAAAATAGGTAAAGCAAATGCTTGACTTTTTAATCGTATTAATCGAGTGATTTTCTCGATTTGCTTATTCAAACTTGGAACAGATGATCACGAACTGGGTTAAACTTGACACCAGTAGGCCATTGGAAGGCAACAGAGTCGAGTGTAATGTTTCATATTATTCAAAAGAAGTGCATCAAATTACCCCAATAGACGCATTTCCGGTATCACCTTTTCTTTCGCAGAAGAACCATTAAATGGCTTGCAGTTTGTGAAACGTTTCATTCAAGTTCGCCGCGAAAACATATTTGGGGTGTGGTACTGTGTGGTTTCAGTTGTTGCCGTTTTTCTTGCTGCTTCAAGAGTTCCACAATTTTTTTGACTTCTCTTTTCGCGGCAGCAATAACCATTGCAAGGTTAAGGGCTGTCTAGCGCAGTGCGAGAAGATCTAATCCGCGGGAATTACTGTTTAACTTACCATTTCAATAAATTAACGGGTTTTGGAAACTTTGGATGAAATTACAAGCTTCAAGACACCCATACAGCTTAGTAATTGAAGATGATATCATAGGGTGTTTTTCGGAAGTTGGCAGAAAGGTATTTGAGTATGATACCCAGATTTCCTTACGAAAGTGCATGAAATAGGAAATGCAGGAAGTTCCTAAGTCTCCTATTCCTGTCTTCCACTGGAAATATCGTGTCTTTTCCAGATTTTGGAAAAGTCAACTTCCAACAAATTTCCATGATACTTGCAACCAATTTCCATACCATGAAAGTGTCCAAAAGGTTGGAAGTATCATTAATGTTTTCTTGGAAGTCGGAATGATTTCCATGTTCTGGAGAGGACAAGATGTTTCATGTCTTCTTTCGCTCAACGTTATTTGTATCGTAGACCACAGGGTTCCCGTCTTCAGAGACTGGGAAAAGATGAAGCGAGCTTTCATAGCATGGCCAGCGTCCCATTCCAAGAAACTGAACTGCGTGGCAGACGGAGCAAAACCATTGAAGTATCTCTGGCTAAAGGATGGAAAAAAGATACAGAAGCGAAGGCTAGATCCTTATATGAGCACAACGTTACCGTACTTGAAGTTAAAGGAACTCGTGCCGAGAGACGATGGGGAGTATACATGTATAGTGTCTAATGCGTATGGGACTATCAATCATACGTACACTTTACACGTGGTTGGTAAGTTGTTGAAAGTTATTGATCTTCGCAGTACAACCTCAATTGAACGTTTCCAGTCGTACCAGTTTCCGAAGAATACCATGACATTTTTAAATTGCAATTCGAAAAGTTCCAGTAGCCCACTTTCGATATTCTGGTCGAGTGATCACGAACAAAGCAATTCAAAACGAGGCCCAGGGGAAACAAAAG
>JAABNW020109333.1:2903-14700 GCA_015164035.2 Radianthus crispa
TTTTTTTTCTAGAATTGAAGACATATTTTACCATTATTAGAACTAGGAAACTACTACTGAAAACTCCGACTGCTCCTGCTGCTACTACTACTTGACTTCCGGTACAAGGTTACTGCACATCGTGACTGATTTTGTTTGAAAGGAGAATAATGACAATGCTCTTTATAATAAAGGAAGTATTTTATATATATCAAGATCGTTTAGATTAATTCGCCAAAAACGCAAATCGATGACGACCAGCTTCAGTTGCGGCTAAAATTTTCCAGTAATCAGACAGATATGATTTAATATCCTGTTTTCCGAACACCTCATTACAAGTGTACACGAATAACTCGTCTAAAGTTGTGAGCACTTAGACTGATTGGGGGATTACAAAGATCGAGCCCTAGATAGCCTTAGAAAACAGCATTTCCTAATATGAGTCAACCTAAATTACTCTCAGGATGAATTCCTTTGTTTTCAAATCAATGCCTTGGGTATTAATAAAACGCCATTCCCCTGGACCAATGTCTTCTAATAAAATTTGCTCAGGGGCATACAAATGATGTAAACACCTTTTTCCATCTAGCACCCCGATACCGGGATCGACGCGCGGTTGGCTTTACCCCCTGAACAAAGGTGACGTCTGGTCTCTCCTTTGCCACCAAATACCGAAGACACTATTTGCTTACGTAACTCGATCGTAAAGGTCCTTAGTTCTTTATGTTTGCTTTGTAAACCCAGATAGGATTTCAATAAGACGCTAGAAGACAGAAGAAGCAGTAAATTACCTTTGTAGTGAGTTTACCTGTCAATTTGATTGTAGGCAAAGTAAATCATCGTGGAATTTCACTGAGGTTGGTCTAAAGTCGCAAGACCAAACTATTTTGACTCTCATTGGCGAAGCAAGAACAAGAGAAGGCATTCTTTCGAGCAGAAAATCCAGAAAGGGTTTGACGCAAGCATGGATGGAACCTTGGTCAACGCAACGGCAGCCCCTGCAAGTATGGTATTAGAACCATTGGGAATGAGAGTTATAAGACTTGCTATCTATATCATCATCTTTCTCATCGCAACAATTGGCAATTCGCTGGTTATATTTGTGGTTTACAAGACAAGAGAGCTTCACACTGGTGAGTACAGAGAGCTACTACTATCACACGTTTTTTTCACTTCAGAAAGGTCATCCGAGGCTCCCTCATTTTGTTTGAAGTACATTTCTTGTTAACTAACGACTTACTTTATTAGGAACAATAAGTAACGATTACTCTCCTTTTTGTGGTTACAAGAGGAAGCAAGTGTGGTGTTTATTTAATTTCACTCGTGAAGGAATTCACTCGTGTTTTCTAAACCAATGCATTTTTAAAGCGGATTAGATTATCAGAACAAAAAGCATATGCTAAAACTCTAAAGATCCGTCACATTTTTGTGATCAGCGATTTTTGAAGGGGTACAACAATTTAATCAATTCCATGTTGGATTTTATAAAAATTAAAAATTTAAAAAATAATGATTAATATATACTATTTGATAGCGTGAATTATGATTCACCAGCCATGAAAACATAAGTAGTGGTTGATCGATTTAAGAAAAGTCGTCGTCTTTTAGAATTGATAGTTAAAAGATTATCTGGATTTGTTCCATCGAACGTGAAATTATTATCATCATAATAATGCAAGATGCGAAAGAAATTATTCCAGTCAATAAAAGATTGTAGTAGAGTAAACAAAGCAAGACAATGTACATGTTTTGGGGGATTAATGTTTGACAAAATCATTAGACTTGCTTAATGCTTGTTTGCACATCACCATCCTGAAACATGGCTAAAAGCCTTTACTATAGTCCACGAGTGAAGTGTGTGAAGATAGTAAAATAGCCGATGGCTCGGTTGCATCATATTGAGGATGAATGGGTGAGTGATGGACCGTTTGATTCCATCAATTAATATCACCACAATCCGAGAGATGTGTCAAAGTTCTGCGATATCTTGGACAAAATGCAGCTAGTTCTTGTCTAACTTATTTGGGTGAGGGCTATTTTTAAAATCCTGCTTCAGGCCAAAATGCTTATCACTGATGATATTCATGTTAATACGGTTTCCCAACTGCAAACAATGGAGAATATGAGGATATAGAATACACGGTAGGTCTGAAGAGCTTTCCTGTTATGAATCCAAGATATTATCTATGATCTTCGCCAGCTATTGAAGTCGACATGACATTTGGTTTTCCTGACGCGTGTATTGCTAATGTTTTCTTCGGCTGAGATTTGAAAAAGATATAGGAGTATTAAATAGCAATGGGTTTCCGGGCGTGTTGTAGGCCATACTTAAGAGTATATTTCCCTTGGGCTGTTCTCTAATATGAGGGCCCTTTAAATTCAAAATTAAATATAAGACCATCATGTACAAGGTTTGTGACTTTGTTGAATGGGAATATGTTTATTACTGCCACTTGCTTATTTATATTTAGTTTTCTGAATATGAATGCAAAGTCAAGTTGAATAGGCGTGAGAAAAGCCTTATATGAAACTCGATCAGGCTGTTATAACCTATTCATTGCTGTGAAACTAATACTGCCCCTAGAATGTGCACCACAGCGAATCACGAAAGCATGGTGTCACCAGAATGGCCTTCGTCACCGTAGCAACAAACGAATAATATTAATGCATTAATCAGATTTTCTGTAAGCAAAGATTGGCAAAGACAACACGAACCATCGCAATGCAGAAAATGTGATAAATCTTCATCAAATGGGGAATCAACTTGCAATGTTTATTTTATTTTATTTTCATTTTCATTTCGTTAATTCCCCTTCCTTTCCTGCATTTCTTTATATATTCTTTTTTCTTTTATGAAAAACATGCTACATCACCTGTTGAACTGACAGTAACACGTACGGACATTTATTGAACGCGATAAAAGAAACGTCGCAATGCAAACGCAAGGTATAGAGAGCGTTGAAAGCATTGATTATTGATAACTGCGGGAGCGAACAGGCAGTCACTCGGAATGTATCTAAGTAAAAAATTTTCCAAAATAGGATATAATGGTATGTCTGGATCCACTTATGAAGGTCAATGGAAAGATGAAACGTGCAATTCAAAACAGACATACCAGGATGCGACAACAGACGTGACGACCTCAAGATGCTAAAGAATTTGCGCTCTTGAAGAAATTTGTAGTTCAACGGCAAAAATATTATGCTCCCGCTTCGCTTTACAGTATTATATGTAGTAAGCACATATCATAACAGTATGACGTATATATAGTGCAGTGATTTTCCGAGCATACTTGTAATAGCACAGCGCGATATAGCAGATCGCTTATCTCAATAGCCTCGAGTGGGGCTTTGGGCTTCATTTGAGGTCAAACCAATAAAAACTCTGCATCAAAGATAAAATTACACATGGTTTTTCAGTGAGAATTTTAAGAAGGTCGGTGGTCGTTTGAAGGGAATATACATTGTCCTTTCCAATGGACACTTTGGGAAATCCAATTACTAAACTCTTGTTCAAGGAACAAGAAAGCCAACAACGGCACAGAAGCTTTAGGGAAACGGAATGATTAATGTTACCAATTACTGAATGTAATGATATGATGGTTTTGATTTCAACACCCTTACGAACTGATTATGTACGATTGAAGTATATAAGCATTCTACAGGATTAGATAGTTATTGATCTAGGGGGCAAGAAGTGCAGGTATCACGGAATTGTAAGATAACAATCGGCAAGAAAAAAGAGGGTGCCTTAGATTTGGAACCACCCCTACACTCGTATCTAGTGTACAGAAATGTGAGAGCCCTCCCCTCCCTCCAACACCACTCTTAAAATCGGACAACCTTTTTTTGGCTTCGCTTTTAAATTTAGCTCGGTCTACGGCCTCATCCACCTTTTTCATTTCTTCTAAATTTTCTTTTCGAATAACTGAGCATGTATTCCATTAAGTATACACAATAGGAGTACAACTAACGAAAAATTCTACCGCTTTCTACCAATCACAATTTGAGCACCTAGCTATTATTTTTTGTTGTCATGTTGTAAAAATTGAAATCGAATTAAGTATGCCATTGTATCTTATCAGCAAAATCACCTTACAAAATTGTACTACTGGTTGAAAACCCCTTATGGTAACTGAGCACCTAGAAGGCGCTCAATTACCATAAGGTATTTTTTTCTCCGATATCCATCTTAAGTTAAAGTCTGGTTCTCACGAGCGTCATGATCATAATCGTAAGCAACTTACGCAGACTCGGTAGTGTACTGCTCATTAGCAGCACTTGTCTTCTTTCGCGCCTGGATGATAAATGCGTTACCGAGTCTGCGTAAGATGCTTATGATTATGATTATGACGCTCATGTGCACAAAAATAAAGGTTTCAGTGACATGGTAAAACCGACCGTATCGGCATGTACAGGTTATTTCAAACTGAAACAATGCCAGCTGTCCCTTACTCGACGCTAGATAAAGCGAATTTCGTATTATTGGGAAACGTACCGTAAGAGTTACGGTACAGACACGGCTACGCAAGTTTACGGTGCATGCATGTTTTGTTAGATTACTGTTACGGTCCTTAGATTACTGTCCGTAGTTACGGTCACAATAAGGTCACTGTACGGTACGGTCCGTTTCCCACTCATACAAAATTCGCTATGTATTGCATGACGTAATAGACCATTCTCTGGTCAAAAATAGGGACCTTTTAAGGCTTAAAAGCCGTTTGCAAAATATACGACGTCGACGTCAACCAGAAGTGTAAATAATTTCACTTTGACTTACAACGTTTAGAATGAAATCTTTAACGGAACAGAACCCTAAAACGAAATTATTTACACTTCCGGTTGACGTCGTGCTCGTAGAATTTGCAAAGCTATTAATATCACAGGCCCGCACATCGAAGCGAGAAATTTCCTCACGCATTTTGGAGATTCATCGATTAGAGGCGTAGACGCCATTTCATTATTTAATATGTGAAAAAAAGACTACCCTCAGCATGGATCACAATCGTGTAAATTGTTTATGAATATTATCCCACACCATAGAAAATACAGCCAATCAGAAAGCAGGAAAAACGTTGAATATCCGGCGGTATTGAACTGACTCTTCCCATCAGATTTTGGGTTTCCATTTCTTTTCTATGATGTGGGATAAAATAGTTATACAACAGTTTCTCGTGGCATACCGTGGATATCCCACTCGTCACTTGTATTGTTTAACTAGCATATATTCTCCGTTTCCATATCGAGCGGGAAACCGGACCGAGTTTGGACCGCAAAGCATGCATGGATTGTTTGGAAGGACAGAATTTTCAATCTATAGAGTCCTTCTTTTAAACCTTACATGTTATCATCAATATTATGCCTCGCAAGTTCAAATACTGCTTGCCTGTCAGTTCAAATATTGAAATATCGAAAATTCTGCCCTTCCAAACAATCCATGCATGCTTTGTGGTCCAAACCTGGCCCAGTTTCATGCTCGATATGGAAACGGCACAATTGGTATTGGTATAATTCGTTTATCAGTACGTAGTGTAAATGACAAGAAAACAAATGAATATGGTCAAAGTTCAAATCAAGAATTGTTTCTCAAGCGAAAGGTGATCCCTGTTCTTGGGTAAATGGCAAAAACATGATGTCCATTAAAGTCATGAGTTCTTTTTTTTTTTCTTTTTTCCTCTAGTTACAGGATACCTGATCGCCAACCTGGCCGTAGCTGATCTTGGTGTTGGTCTTTTATGCATTCCATTCACTGTCGTTGTGTTTGAGCTCAAATATGTTTGGCCTTTTGGTTACTTCATGTGTAAGCTCATTTCTCCGATTCAAGTATTCTTTTTAATGGGATCTGTTGGCACGTTGATGGCAATATCAATAGGTGGGTATCATAAAATAGTTTTCATTTTGAACGAGTAATCTACGACGGTGACGTCAACCGGAAGTGCAAATAACTTCACTTTTTGGTTCTTTTCATTGGAGATTTCATTCCAAATGTTATGAGTAAAGACATTTCATCGGCATGCAATATAGAAGTTGCGAAAACCCAAAGTGAAAGTAATTGCACTTTCGGTTGACGTCGTCGTCGTAGATTTTGCCAATCTTAAGGTTGCTAATAGTGCGGTAGGACGTTTTTAGTGAATATGGCTCGCAAGGTCCCTTTGGAACCTTGAAGTAATGCGTTCACGCATTTTTTATCCAACATTTTTTCCCGAAATTTGGCACAGATGTTCATTAGTATTAGAAGATCAAATGAAACATTGGGGTCCTCGAATTCGGCGAGAGGATATATTTTTTTTTTGGTGGAGAACGGAATAATCAAGGATAATGAACATTACGAGCTGTCTAATAAGCAATTTAAAATGATCCATAAGTCAGCATTATGAGGTCCTTTCATAGTGTTTGAGATTCCAATATCAGAACATTTTAGCGATTTACTCGATGTTTAAACCAATTATGTTTTGTTTTTTTTGTTTTTTTTGTTTTTTGTTTTGTTTTGTTTTGTTTTGTTTGTTTGTGTTTTGTTTGTTTTTTTTTTGTTGTTTTTGTTTTGATATGATGAGGCTCTAGTAAACCTGGACTTCCAGTAATAAAATCAGGGTTGTTCACTGAACTAGATTTCGAGGTATTTTACGTTGAGCTCGAACACAGAAAGCCCAAACGATGAAAGGGTGTGCTGAGATAAGATGCGCACGAAGGCACGAACGCATTACCTTAAGGCCTGGTTCACACGAGCGACGCAAACGCAAGCGCAAGCAGTGTTCACACTTGAAACGCAAACGCAAACGCAAGGAATGGAAATTTTTTTCATTTTCTTGCGTTTGCATCTGCGTTTACGTTTTCCCCGGTTCACACGTTGAAAATACATGCGTTAACGAAAACGCAAAAGCAAGAAAATGAAAAAGTTTCCATCCCTTGCGTTTGCGTTTGCATTTGCGTTTGCGTTGCAGTAGTTCACACGTAATTTTCTTGCGTTTGCGTTTGCATTTGCGTTTGCATTTGCGTCGCTCGTGTGAACCAGGCTTAAAGGGGAACTCCACCCCCAGAATAAGTCTCTCTGGAGGTTTACATGTAACAGCTGATGAATCTAGGAAAAAATACTAGGAATTGATCCTTATTTTAGCCACCTTGGCTGTTTACGACCAGTTAGCTGCTCCATGTAAGATATTTGGAAGCAGTCCTTCGTAAAATGGTCGCTACAGACGTAAGAATACAGCATGAACGAGGGTTTTTCCTTGGGATCTTGCTCAACCAAATTCTACGCATTTCCTTATCTGCTGGCGCTCGATGATAGCTGACATTTGATTTCGAGGCTCTGGGAATGACTTAAACACTCAGGAGTCATGCAGTGAACCATTTTTTAGCAACATTGGTTGAAAAGCTATAGATAAAAACTAGCTAGAATAGCAACAGTAACTAGAGGGTTTGTTTTTCTATCACCCAATAACGTCCAGAAGCCTAATGGGTAGCCCCGCTGGGTATTCTTAAGCTGAAGGTGTTTTGCGATTTTTGGGGATTTTTCTTTGACTTTGATATTCATTTTTTTCCAAAAGTATTTGAGATTTCACTTTCGCAATCAAACTTTGTTAATACGTGTTTCACATTAATATCGTTGAATTGAGATTGCTTATTCTAGGGGTGGAGTGCCCCTTTAAAGCCCAAAACCCTGAGCGGATTAACGGGACAAACCAAGTTGTCGTCAACGAAAGACTGTGTCCAGGAGATTCAGTTACAAATACATTCAGAAGTAAGACTTGTCTATTTATTGATTTATTTATTTTACTCTGTTTAGATCGTCACCAGTCAATCGTATACCCATTTAATCCAAGAATCACAATGACACAAGGCAAGCTGATTATTGCCCTTATATGGTTGATAGCACTTTTCCCAGCATTCCCTATGCTAGGTGTCATGAAACTAGACTATACACTTCTTCCAAATGGTCAACCAGCATGCGCAGAATTCTGGCCTCACGAAAAGCTGAACGTTGCCTACACAGTTTGTTCATTTCTTTTAACATACGCTATACCTCTGCCAATGATTATCATCCTTTACATCCGAATTGGCCTGAAGCTAAGGGAAGCAATCAAGGATGCCGCTGACCGACCAGGTTTTCATGCGGCTCAGCAAACCACACGTATAATCAAGATGCTGGTAGCAGTCGTGGTTTGCTACGCCTTGTGCTATCTGCCATTCCACATCGTGTATTTTGGCTTTCTCCTACCAAAAACCCAGACAAGGTATGTATATTTTGTTACTGACGTCATTCCTCATAACAGCTTTGGCTAACGCTTTAGCTAACCGCTGACACGACGCTCTGTGTTACTTATAATATCTTGCCGCTGACGTTAAATTTTATATAGACGCTATAAATAAAGCTCATAAATTCAGAACATAAATTAGGATGCCTCTCTTCTTCAGAAGTTCAACACTTTCAAGAAATGCAATATCTTTATACAAGTATTTTATGTTTTACTACAATCTCGGACAAAACTGTTGAGACGCTTTGAATTTTGTAACGTTTTCCGAGCATGCTAATATACTTTCTCGTCTGTTCCCTCCCCTTCTCACACGATGCAATGTTGTTCGGGTGTACGCTTACTGCTAGAGACTGTTGACGCCAACAGTAGACAACATTGATGGCGGGGCAAAGAGGGGAGTTTTGTGTTGAGAATTTAAAATTAACGGTTAACTAACGCTCGCACAAGCAAATTTCTCAACTAGTTTTGTCCATAGCTTGTTGGCTTCGTGCATCTTATCAGCGAGAGAGACTGGGACCGTAAAGAGAAAGGGCAAAAGAGATCCTCTCTTTTCTTGACAAGGTCCAAGTCTCTTTAGGCCAGAACTTTCGCTGGAGTTCCAAAAAGGAAAGGTTTGAGGGTTAAAGGGCTGCTAACACTGTACTTGTGTGATATGAGAAGTCATGTTTCATCGCTTACTAGTGCAACCAGTGCAATAGAAAGGGTATCAGTCTATTCGAACAGATCCACAGTGCATATGACCGTGTCATACTTCTCATTTTCCTGCACAAGATGATTGTTCCTCGGTCTTTATGAAAATACTAGTTAGGGGCTCTCGTAAGACGATAAACTCTAGGCGCGTAAAGGATTCTGTGCATTTTATGATATTTTTTTCTGCTGCATATGATTGGCTAATATCGGGGCATCAAGATCACATGGCATGCTGTACCAGTATTTCTTCTTGTATTTTTCACAAAAGGCATATTGCCTGTTGATCACTAAGAAAACTTTATAACTGCGATAAGCATTTTTAATAATTAGCAGCTTTTATGGGCTTTAACAAAAATTAGTTCAGAGAATGAGTCATAAATTAAAGATCCGTGAAGTAAATTTCAATCAAAGGTACGAGTTGTTAATTTGTGTAAATATTTTGTTTCGTGAACTTTAGAGGTCCACTTCGAGTTCCTAGAGCATTCGGAATATGAGGGAGCACCGTCAAACAGAAAATACCGGAGAGAGAAATAAAATATAATCTCTAGATCCCAGAGCTATATATCGTATAATTTGTTTACAAACTTGTATTTATAAAGATAGCTAGTTCCTCAGAATTCTTTATGGTACATTAAGTCTATGTATAACGCTGACTTAAAGTATAACATTAAGTTGTGTAAATACCATGTAAACATGCATAAATTGTCGATTTCAGCGAGGTTTATGATGGCATTATGCGCAATTAAATCTCGTTTTTAATGCTGTGAACAACAACGATATCCATGGCGAGAACAATTATGTCCCATGATTAAGAAACTAACTGACTTTACCCCTAACCAAGACAAAAATATTGTAGTAAGTTTTAGCTAATGCAATAGGCATTGATAACAACAGTGATTAATTTGGCCACTTGACTACTATCTGTCTGTGAGTGCATGCCATTCTTTTTTTCGTGTTAGTATTTCGAGAAAGTTTTGTTCTTGCGTAACCTACTGTTTTTAATGCGTTTATCACTTGCAATTCCATGCATGCGTTCCTGATATAGCCAACTGCATGTTTTTCCAAATAGGCTTTTCAGTCTTTCACTGATGTTGTACAACTACTCGTATTCAATACCAATACCTAGTGTTCCATTTCACTGCCAGAAATCTTGGTCATCGCCGCGCGGAACGCCTGGCATTACCCTGCTGTATCTCATTAAAACTCATTATTGACTACAGTAAAATTTACTAAAGAATGTATAGGACTAAGATGTTTTTAACAATTTCTTCCTAAATAGGAATATTTTCAAAAACGTATAGGCGGGAATCAATAAAGTGAAGGTTGGAAGAAATCGAGAATGTCCTATCATTTCAATCTGCCGTTGGTGAAATTTCACATGTACATATTTGGAAGTAATACTGTCAGAATGTCCGCCTTCGTTCTAATTAGTCAAAGCCGAATATTATTTTCAAAAACTAATGACTTTTACCTCTGTTTGAAATGATCAGCATCCTCGAGTTCTTCTAGCTTTATCGATTCCCGCCTATGCATTTTTGGAAATATTCCTATTTAGGAAGAAGTTGCCAAAAACATTTTAAGTCCCGTAAATTCTTTTGTAAATTTTCCCTGCTGTATCGGTAGATACAGCAGGGAAATTCTAGGAGGGTCCTGAGGGCCAGAGTGCCTCAAAATCGCTCACTGAGGCGTAACTTGTTGCATTTAAGTCCAAGGAAAACGAAACTTGGCATGAAGATAGTAAGAAAATGGCAGATTTTACAAATTTCAAAAACTTATATCTTCTGGCCGAACAGCGTTACCAGCGATATTTTTGAATGTATGACTCTCTTTTCATGGGTTCTTTCAAATGCATTTATTAATATATTAGTGTGATTTTGAATTTTAATGGTTTAAAGGCCCGGTTGATGACGTCATTTTCCCACCAAAAAAAGTTAAAAATCAAAATTCTAAAATGGTACGGGTTTTTTTATTTATTATTATTATTATTATCATCATCATTATTACTATTATTATTATTATGTACTATCTTCATGCCAAGTTTCGTTTTCCTTGGACTTAAATGCAACAAGTTACACCCCATTGAGCGATTTTGAGGCACTCTGGCCCCAGTGTGTGAAGGGGTGAAATGGCAGCTGGGATTTGCCTAATTTAGGGGCTGGGATGTGGAATTTTACTCACTGGGACTGGGATTCATGATCGAGAAAACAATAGAAAAATGGGAATGGGAATGTGTTTTAAGCAAAATAGGCTGGGATTGTAGGTTATGAACTGGGATTCCAATGAAACTTTGGATTGGAAAATGGTATTAGGACCACCTCTTCAACCCTCTTTCAGGGTTTCCGCGCGGTAATGTCCGAAATTTCTAGTCTGGCAATGTTCTGTTTAAAACTTGTCCTAACGCCAATAAATGAATACCTTTAACAAGGGTTGTTCGTCGACTGGCTGATCATTTACATAGATTCTTGTTTCTGCTTATGTTTGTAGGTATACTGAAATTGTGAACTCCTACTGCCAAGTGATCATGTACTTTAATAGTGCATCTAATCCTATTCTGTATGCCTTCCTGGGCGACCTGTTTCGAGATGGCTTCAGGAGAGCGTGTGGAATGCGATCCAAGAAAGAGCCTTTGACAAATAGCACTCTCAAAACTGTCGCATAGTGCAAAGAGCTTTGGAATTTATTTAAACTTGAGGTGCGGTGCATTTGTGTTTTGCAATATCTTTGGGAAAACATTATTCAATTCATACATATAAGTTAAGCGAAAGTTCAATGCTTTAAGATATATTAAACTGTAAAGACAGTTCAAAGGTAACAACAAAGTGCGTATAGAACTGAGCTGAGAGCATGGAATATTTACTTGTTAGTTGATGATTTTCT
>JAABNW020109444.1:0-14695 GCA_015164035.2 Radianthus crispa
GAATAACCTTTTTTTTCTACGGAAGTGAAACACTTATTTCTAGATAAACACTGTTCAAGTGGAAAATTGGTATATCGCAACAGAAATAAAGTCTTGTTTTGCAAAAGAAGACCTGTCCCTAATGGGCCACGGTCCCCCCCCCCCCTTTATGGTTTAAGAATCGTCTTCAGTGCGCATGCTATTTTATCCTGAATTTCTCACCTTCTTTTGTTTAATCAAGAACAAAAGGTTAAAACAAAATTAGGTGGAAATTCGGGATAAAATCGTATGCGCACTGAAGACGATTCTAAAACCGTAAAGGGGCTTGAGTCCATTCAATGTTCCTCCATGAGGCGAGAAAGGGGGAGGGGAGGGGCAAGCAGCCCTTTTGTTAATTTCACACGTCAATAACTATTAATAACGATTTACATGAAACCTTGAATTGTTCCCTATTGAATCTCAATAAAGTACCACAGATCATGGACGACTTAACGGGAATATTGAAGACATGATTGAATGTCAATATGTATAATATTTGTCAATTCCTTGGTCAAATAGTTCGTCCACGACGTGTGGCAATTGGACACGTTTGGTCATGATGATTCCTCCAGAAAGGCCACGCATGCACATTGAGTAATGAATGATTTAATCAGTCGATAATATTTATGGGGACACGAAATTCTGTTTCCCGAGTTTTCGTGCGTGATCAAGAATACAGTTTATATTAAAAGACAAAAATTTCGATGTGAGAGAGACATCCGATCAGATGGGAAAAAATTGCTGTTATGTTGAGCAATTACCCTTCTGCCGGTAAATATTTTATCCCTGATTGAAAATTCGGCTGATTTTGATTTTAGCTACTGAAATCTTGGATTATGGGAATGGAAAAAATAGAAGATTATACGACAAATGTTTCAGTAGCATTTTGACAAAAAAGTGCAATCAAGGTCCAATATTTTGGCATAATTTGCTATGGAAATATTTTCAAGAAATAATTGTAAATACTTTTTGGATTACTATCATTTTGATGGGACTAAAATAATAGTGAAAATTACGTGATGTCACCTAAAGTTATATTTGAAGATGTCGAAATAACGGCAACGTGACAAATAGTATGGTGAGTCATAACACCCTCAGACTGCTGTTCCTCTTCGCCGTTTCCATATGAAAAATTTTTCTCGAACATAAAATAATTTCTTACTTTTAGATTTCTTGTACTAATACCTTAAAGAGCTTTCTTGTATTTTTATTTGAATTATAAAAGAAAATTAGTTCAAACTTTAAAATTTGGATTTTCAGCTCTAATTAAAATTGGCCGCTTTTGATTTAGAAAACGCGTTGCCAAGGGGACCCCTCCCCCGGTAAACAATGAGAACCTGGGCCCGAACAAGCATGCGCAGTAGCTTTGTTTAATAGTTGCAATTTATGTTAATGCAATCGAACATTCCAAGCGTAAGTTTAAAATTACGTGTCTTTAGCCGTCTTTATTACTCATTTTGCAGCCAATGCAGCGTTACAAACCCAGTACATAGAGCCGCTAAGCAAGTGACATGATAACGATGGCTCACGCTTACGGGAAAAAGGGATCTTTGCCGCGAAGAGGCAAACACTGGTCGCATCGCGTCCGAGAAGCGATCGTCTTGCGAAGCTCTGATGGGAGCTTTAATTTAAAGATCGATGGAGGCGCCGAGAACGGCGAGTTTATTATCATCGGTGGTATAAAAGAAGACAAAGTCAAATTCAAGAAGGGCAAACTCTTGTGCGATGATATTGTGCTGGAGATCAATAATCAGCCCGTGGCAGGATATACAAGACCCGATGTCTTGACGCTCATCAACAAGAATGGAGGGGACGCGGTTTCGATGAGAACCGTAAAACCAGGTACAATTCATTGTTGATACACAGACGCTCAACACATTTTCTCCCCGATTTCTCTCAAAATTCGAACTCTCATTTCCCTGGAGTGTAAATTGATTGGTCGCGAGGTTATTACTGCTATAGTTAGTTCAAAAAAAGTGTTGGGAATATTTTTAAAGGAATCCTTTTAAAGAAGTTGTATTTCAGGGGTGTGTGCGTAGAAAGCTTCCACAGTTCACTGCTCGAAATCTTCCTTTTTGATCGATGGCTTGTGTTGTGTATTTACTTAGCTTTCAATAATTACAGACGCCAAATCTTCAGTACATAAATCGATGGGTCTTTCATTAAACCTCTAATTTAAAGTTTTGCACGTTAGATTGACGAGACAGACATTGGCGAAGCTGGCTGCTAACTGAATTTATCTTAAAATTTGTTGTTGATTTTGTTTCAGGACATGGAATCTCTCGAGATCTTCGCGAATATTTGGCAGCGAGATTTGAGAGAAACACCATCGATAATGATCTACAGCAAACTATACGAGAAAACCTTTACAGAAGGACAGTTCCTTGTGAGTATACTTTTTCGAATAAACGCATCGCGCTTTTGATTTATATTTGATGCAAACCTAAGTAGTGAAAACTTTATGTGATAGGCCTAAAAATACTCTTGTTTTTCTTTGTTTCGAACGTAATTTTATCCGCCAAATTGCACAAAAATAATTATAGTTGCAAACATTTTTGTTGGTCAAGGAAAGCCTAGTTATTTTCGTAGTTTCCTCCGTGGTTTTGAACTTGTTGGTCTTCTAATTCCGTTAGCTAAACCTTCCGATATCTGACACTCCGAGAATCAGCTTTCTTTTGCCTGAATTTATTCGAAAGTAATTAGCTCGATCGCATTCCCCTTAGATAGTGATCACTTTGATCGCTTATAACATTGTTTCATTCTTCTAAAACCTTAAAAAAACTTAAAAAGACTTACACCCCTTCATTGTTCAACTTTGGTAAACTTTGCGGGTGGAATAATTGTCTCACTAATTTTCTGAAGGGTTGTTCTAGGGGATTTAAAGTCTGGGTTTTAAAGAGCTCTTATTCGTCAACTCTGGATTCGACAGGTCCAGGTTGTCTCCTTTGATAAAAGAGGAAAGTTTTGTGGTTATGTAGGATTCATTGTTGAAGTTCCATCTTGTTGTAGTATCTAATTGGAATGTTGCTCTGCATTCCTTCTCATCACGCAATTTGACGCTCTTTCTGCATGGCTAACTGCACAGAACTGATCAAAAAGGCTTCTGAAGTCAAGATAATGACCCTGTAGAGACTAACCAATGGTTGCACTTTTGTTTTATGGTCATTTGCTTGACAGCTTACCAGAAAACATATGAAGTTTTATTAGGTTCAAGATAATAGTTCATACAAAATATTTATAAAATGTAATGAAAATTGATATCTATAAAAATACAAGGATACGTGCTCTCCAAAGTACACTAGTGGATTGAAATATTTTGTATTCAAGTTTCAGGCTATTATTTCGATCATGCTACATTATTAGTTTGACCCATTGTTTTATGTTTTGTCTGTTTTGCATTTCTGAATAAAATCGTAGCATGATTGGACATCAGGAAATTTCCTATTTATATAATCATTTTTAGTTTTGAAGTCATGTTTTATTGATTGTCCAAAATCTTTACACAAAATTTGTTGGATACAGAAGAAAACTACAGTCCTTTTTACTGGTCTAGCAGCCAAAGGCTAGACATAAAATAATAAAGTTCCAGAATGAAATTAATTTCCAGCTGTGTTTACTAACTGTTGCATGGCTTAGAATGATGGCCATTCAGTTTTTTTCTATAACGACTTGAACGTTTTTACAGTTTTTACAGTTTTATTAACAAGATGCTATAATAAAACTAAATTATCCATTCAAAATCCCAACGAGGTCAGAAATTAATTTTTCCGAATACTTTATTCCAAGGGTATTCGCCCGGAATTCAAACCTCGTCCCCAAGCACTACAACTTACCATTTCTTTCATTCAAAATCCAGCCTTGTTATATTTCTGTCTGTTATATTCTGTTCTGTCTTACCTAATGATATTCCATGAATTGATTTTATTTTTATTTGAAAAATCAAAATGATATAGTTTAGTTTAGTTTATCAGGTTTGTCCAAATTTACACAAACATACAAAAAGAAAGTTCAAATACAAATGCAGCAAACACACAGACAAACGAAATAATAATAATAGGGGCAGGGACACCGCAACAGTTAAAACCAATTATTGTGGACCCAAATAGATACGTGGCATTTTTAAAAAAAGTAATAGCATTTGAATTTTGTAACTCTTGAAAGGTACTACAAGAGGGCCACGTAATGGGGAAATTCCTGACGTAGACTATGTCTTTCTATCAATGGAAGAGTTCAACGCATTAGAGAGAAGTGGTTCACTATTAGAAAGTGGCATCTATGATGGGAATCATTATGGGACACCCAAACCACCCAAGTTACCAGTGGGTACCTTGACTCTAAAAAAGCAGCAGCAGCAGTCCGTGTCAAAGATGCCACCAAGGCATGATGTTTTACCTGACTATAATGATAGATCACCTGATTTCCCTGGACCTCTACCACCAAACTGGGAAATTGCATACACTGAGTCAAATGAGAAATACTTTATCAAGTGAGTACTTCATGGCCTTACCTCTACCTTGATGTCTTTGGTTGGCTCCTGGCTCACATTACAATGGGTTTTGAGGTTTCTTCACATGTTTTCTGGTATCCCTTCACCAAAAAGCTTGACACTGAATTCCTCCTTGATCTATATCAATTCCATTTATCTTTCCAGGACTTTGATTACCTCAGCAGTGTTCAAACCAGGCCATGCCTTTCCAAGATTTGCATACAAAAAACAAATATGTACAAATTTCAACTTTATGAACCTCCAATAGCACTTGAATTGTTCAAAGAATACTTTCTCAAATTTTGGATTGGTGGGCCCTTTGCTTGACCCCCTGAAAAACATTCCTGGTTAGAACACTGCCTCGGAGATATTTTCCAATTTGCTAGAATGGTCTATTTCCTTCGTTTCCATCTGTTCTGCTTTTCAGTTGAGCTCCTCATGTCACCAACAACCTTTTTCCATTTTGATAGTGTCTCTAATATCTTGAGTTTTATCAATTTGTTTTAGTCATGACACTGGTACCACACAATGGTTAGATCCACGGCTTGCTAACTCTAGAAGAAAAAGCAGAGGAGATGAATACAGTGAGGATGGTAATGTATAAACTTTATCCTAATGCTGGTACAAACCAAACATGTCACTGTGAATTATGGGTAACAATATATCCATGGATTGTTTAATAATCAATGATTTCTTTTTTCAGATCTTCCATATGGATGGGAAAGAGTGGATGATCCTAAGTATGGAACATATTACATAGAGTGAGTATAACTAGCTATAGATAGAATCCCAAACCACATTGAAAACTTCCACACTGATTGGCTATCGAGGAGAGAGAATTTTAGCATGAAAAAAAAAGCAGGTAGCACTACGAAAAAATCTCAAAAATCTCAAAAACAAAAAAATGAAAATAGTTTCCAATGTGGTATGGGATTCAAGAAAGGTTCAATTCCTGTCTCATAAATTTCCTATTGAAATTCACCCGAAAAATGATATGGCACTGATCATCACTTAGAGATTCATACTATATCGTTTTTTTCATGGAGTTCAATGTGGAATTCCCTCATCATCCAATGAATTTTCCTATAACAATAACTTAAACCTTAATAAGTGTAACTATGATTACTTATGTGTTATCAAGATAAAGTGTATTTCAACGCTATAACACAGACAGCATTGTGCAGCCATATTCTCAGTTTTGAATGTAAATCAGCAGCTCAGCTCTGACCAAATCACAACATCTCAATTGAGCTAGATACATAATAGCTACTGTAGAATATATTTCTACAATGTAGATGTATATAATCTTGCATGCATATTTTGTTTTTAGTCATCAGTCAAGGAAGACTCAATTTGATCACCCACTAAATTCTGCAAGGCGTAATCATGATGCCAATCAGAATTCTTACTATGATGATGATCGCCCAGTGCCATATCGAGGACCACCAAGTTTCAGTTCTGCTGCTGCACAAGCTAAGGCTCATGAAGCTGAAGCAATGTCAAGGTGAGGTTGTTGATTCTAAGATAGCTGTTTAACTAAGTGAGAATGAAATGAAATATAGAGGTATAGTGTATGCTGGACACTTAGCAGATTCAAAACCTGTGAATTCTCTAGCATTAGATAATTTTTGGAAGATCATAATAAGTTTATTAATTTTCTTATCAAATAACATTGATTGAAAAATTTTAATTTTACACAGACTGATAGTTATAGGTCACTGTGTATGCTTGCACAAAAAAATCAATGAAAATACACAACTACAAGCTACTAGGGTGATGAGATTATACTGCAAATATATGATATTATAATCTTTGGATTGTACCATCCTTGGCTGCTCAACCATAATTGTACAAGAATGTGTAAACAACTTGAAATCTGAATTCAAATTTTTACACCCGTCTCATCCAAACGATTTTTTCAACATTAAACTTCTTATGTTAACTCTAACACCAAAAGCTTGGAGCTTTCAAAATCTAAACAAATATTAGCTAAAGAAGCAACTTTGGTATCAACAACAAAAACATTGCAAAATTAACCTGATTTAATGAGTTGATTTAAAATTTATGAAATCAAATCCTTTGAGACAGCTATCATTGATAATGAGATTTAGGAAACTGTGTATAAGAATAAAACATGTATTGGATGAAGCATATTAATTGCTGTCATTGGTTCAGTCTCCTGTGGAGTTTGAGTACAATAATGTATGCTGCACATTCCATGGGAGACTGAACTTATGGTAGCAATAGGTTATGAAAGATATAGTCATTAAAATCTGATTGCAGTCGGTTTATGTTACTATAATAATGAATATTCCAAATCTCTCCCTTAGATGGCCCCACATGGGCTTGGATCACAGCCAACCCCCAGCATACTCCGACAACCACATGGACTACAACAAACAAACATACAACATTGGTGGAAGGCAGTTAGAAGGTGAACTGATAAGAACTACACTCCTCAAGGGAGCTAGGGGCTTTGGTTTCACCATCATTGGAGGTGATGAACCTGGTGAACTTCTGCAAATCAAGAGCATTGTAGCTGATGGTGCAGCTGCTAAGGATGGGAAGTTAAGGACTGGAGATGCTCTTGTAAGATTGAATGGCCAGCCAGTTGTTTCAAAAACCCACCAGGAAGTAGTCAGTATATTTCAGGCGATGCCACTGAATGAAGTTGTTGAGCTTGAAATGATCCGTGGGTACCCACTTCCTTTCGATCCTGATGATCCAAACATTGAAACAATTGGATCATACACTGTTGTGAGGTCACCAGATGGCAGAGCAGGTTCTCCAAGTTACAATCAAGGTGGTTTTCTACAGCCTGGAACAAAGTTTGGCTTTTATAAATCTGCATCAGATCAGAGCTTGACATCAAGTAATGCTTCTGGAGGAGGAAGGCATCGTCCAGGTAAACAGAAGATGTTGTGTTTGAGAATTATGTTGTGGTACAAAAAGAGGGATTTTAAATCATTCCATGTCAAATTGCCATGATTTAGAAGAAAGTTGATATGCTCTTGATTTTTAGAGTAAATTGTGTTATATTTTTCATTGAAGCTGTCAGAATTGCAGTTGCCATTTCCAAACTTCAGCTTCCATACATTTTTTTAGCTTCTTAACTCTGATATGATTTGTGTGTTGAAATCAACCACATCAGGAATTGTAATGATACAACAATTTTATGCTCGCTTTTTTTTACTAGGAGACTCTCCCACTTCCCTGAAGGCAGGTGGAACATTCCCACGTACTTCCACCTCTTCAGCATTACCCAGGAGTACCCCAGAAATACATCACGTCCGTGTCATCAAGGGACCTATGGGCTTTGGCTTCACTATTGCAGACAGTCCATATGGACAGAAAGTGAAACAGATTTTGGATGCCCCAAGGTGTGCAGAGCTGCAGGAAGGTGATATTCTTCTTGAAATCAACAACAAACAGATCCGTAACTACACCCATAAGGAGGCAGTAGATATGTTGCAGCATTGTCCCAAAGGACGAGAAGCAGTGATGGTCATTCAGAGAGGAGGTAACAAGAATTGCAGCATTTTCTTACACTGTCATGGAAACACATTGATTGACATTCCTCAAAATCCTACAGTACCTGTTTGTTAGAGCAAATTACATGATTCAGATAAATTTGTGTGCCTTAGAAATAAGTATGGATTCATACCAAAAGTTGTTGAAGGTTTAAGACAAGCAGATAAGGTTTCATACTCATCACCCTTCCTAACAACTGGACTATTGTTTCTAGGAATTCCCACTCCTTTGAAGAACAGCCCACTCGCTGGCAGAAGGCAGGAGGTATGCTTTTGTTGAAAAGTCTTTCTTCACATTTTGTTTAAAGATATGTGAGCACAGAAATCAATGACATTGTCTTTAGTTTGTCATGCATTTCTTTTAAATTTTTGAGCCAAAAAGTTTCACAGCATAGATCGAGCAATATTTGTGCTTAAAGTGGTATGTTTTTACAGCAGGAATTAAGATCATCTGGGCACAGACCTCGTCCAAAGTCCACACCACCCATAGGCTACTTGGATCATGACCAAAGGCATCCCTCGCAGTCTTCAGATAGAGCTGGAAGCTGGGGCAACCTTGCTACCACAGGAGAGAGCACCAGGAATCAGGAAACTGGTTATGGCTACAGGGATAATCAGAATTATCCTTCTTTGAAGAGAGGAATGGGTGTGAGGAGGTATGAGTGATGAGGGATAGCTTTCCCCCTTTGCAGTCACTACCTGGTCAAGATACTTTGACCTGCAATCAAGTCTCTGCTTTGCTTGCTGCATTTCTAGTATAGGACTATTTTAAGCCAGAAATGTTGCCAGGTTTTTTTCAAACCTTATTTCCCCCCTTTTACATAACTTGACTAAAAGCATGGATTTAAAAGAGCTGAGAATCAATTGATTTACTATCTTCATGTATAGGACTAGGTTGCCTCAACTGTCCAAGCCAAAGGCTCATATAGAAACTTTATGACAAAAAGAGAAAAATGCGTTTTTTTCTCTTCTTTAGGTCTCAAGAACATCTGAATGGGCCGAGGGATGAGTATGATGAATTTACGACCAACATTAGGAAAGGAACAATGGGATTTGGATTCAGAGTTGTTGGTGGGAAAGAGGAAGATACGCAGGTAGTATTAGGGATGCTGGCAAATATGCCACACTGCAAGGTGATTTTAACCAATCAATGCTCATGTTATTTCTAGGTTTCTGTCGGTACTGTGGTTCCTGGTAGCCCAGCTGATGTGGAAGGTGGACTTAAAGTTAGAGATGAAATTATCCATGTCAATGATCTGAGTGTGATTGGTTCTAGCCATCATCACGTGATTGCCCTGATACATGAATCAGCCAATACTGGCAGAGTGTCTCTTGGGATCAGAAGACCCAGGACATTATCCGGAAGTATGTATTTGAAACTTGCCTTGCATCAACCGTTGTTTTCTCGACTTTGATTAGTTTACTCCCTGTTCTGACCACTTTTCGTGACAGTGCGTCGTGATGCAAGTAGTCACGCAAAAACTACTCTAAAGTTCGCCACATTTTGGACACCACATGGCACATTTACTGTCAATTATTTCAACGCTGTCATATTTGTTAAAGAAAAAGTAGATTGACTAAACTCCATGTCTTATGTAACCAGAAAAATAGCTAAGCACTGGAGCGTGAAAGAAGGAAGCACATTTGCGTGACTAAATTTGCTTCAAGTCGAATTCAGTCACGAGAAGATAGACTATGTGCTTGCCATCCATGAGCATTAAAGTATTTGGAGTTTTCTTACCTATTTCTTGCTTGCTCCTCGAGCCAAAGTCCCGTATAGATGTAAGCTTAATCCTAACATACGGTTTGATCACCACACAGGGTCCACTCCAGCACGTCGTTCTTTTGGCTCTAGCCAGGTTCGCGTCAGCTCTCGTTCAGCTGGTGATTTGACCGAGTTTGGGCAGAGAAATGGAAGAGACTTCCAACCCCCTTCTCGTACCAGCTTTGGAAGAGATAGGAGACGAAGCGAGTCAGACAAGAACGAGCCAGATGTTCCTGTCGAGTACCGAGATGTGACGCTGACACGAGGACAGACAGAAGGCTTTGGGTTCGTCATTCTTTCTTCTGTGAAAGAAAGTGGTTCGACCATTGGTGAGTAATGAGAGATTGATAAGCTTAATTAGCGGTTAACTAGTGTGAGCTACGTGGTGTAAAATCTGTAAATTATACACTGTAAAAAGAGGGAATACTTACTTTCGGACGTTAGTCTTTCGTCGAAGTAAAAGAGGTGAGTAATGGCTTCCCTCTTGACATTTGAACGATTCCTTAAATTTTCAGGCTCTTGTTTTAGTTATGCAACGACAAGGAATCTCCTTGGAAACTGAAAGATGCTGAAGCTAGTGAATTCTACTGCGCATGTTTGGCGATCCATTCTCAAGTAACGCGGGCTCTGGGTACGGCAAGATTGCATTGTCGGAAAATGTTCGGCAAACCACGGAAATCTCGGATAATATTCGGCACTGACGTCTCTCCGAAAAGTAAAATGTAAAATATACATGTGATGAATAGAAATTCGATGGGTTATCATTTTTTCTAAAGTATGGTGCTCCGCTATAAATAGTAAAAGACAGGCAAATTAGCTGTGATTTTTTTATCATTTTCCTTGTGGTTTTCTCTGAGTATCACCAATATATGTAATGATATATTACTTATGGTTTTCCAGGGCGCATAATACAAGGAAGTCCCGCAGACCGTTGCAGCCAGTTGGCCGTGGGCGACAGGCTCGTTGCTGTGAATGGCACAAGTATCGTTGGCATGCATCACAGTGAAATTGTCGACACTATCAAACAGTCTGGGACCTCAGTCACCCTTACCATTGCACAGAAGCCTCTGGGTATGTGTGTTTTTATTACTTGTGTCGCTTATCTTGCTTAGTAACGATGGGAAGTCGTTTTGGTAGAAACCGAAGGAAATGTATTGCGCATGCTCAGAAATTTACACCACTTTCATTGGTTGCTTCGTATTTCATTTCCCGCCAAATCTCCAAGCATGCGCAGCACGTCATTTATCTGTTAGCTTATTTTACTCGCATGTACATACACCTATCAAAAAACGTTGTTACCGCCAAAGGCGAAAAGTGGTAGGCGATGTCATTCTAAGACGAAGTACATGAAAATAACTCAAATATTTAAAGCCTTTAAAGTTCTTTCAGGCTAGAAACAACGGCTGGATATCTCAAAACTCATAAAAAGCAGAATACAAGTGATTTTCATTACTCTTGGAACTCCCAACGACCTATCGCCTATGGCTCTTCGCCTTTGGCGGTGACAACCTATAGGTGTATACATATGATTTCTGTTCGGCCTTTTTGGTCTCTGAAATAACTTTTTTCCCGATCTCTTATTTTACAGAAAACGGAGAATCAAGACCACCATACAAGGTGAATTTTTTGTTATCTTTAAGGGCGCCTTTCTCTGATTTTCTAAATTCAAACTCAGGGGTAACTGATCAACTTCTTTTCGTTTCTTCCAGAGCGCACCTAATGTCAACCGCATCGGTGATGGGTATGTTTCTGACCGTGAGGACTACCGAAGGCACAGCCAGGTTCGTTCCCCTGCCTGCCTTGCATCTGTGTCAACAATCTGGGCGTATTGACTTTGGGGCTTGATTCTAACTTGATTGTTTTGTTCTACAGAGGAGCTTTGACAGGCAGAGAGAAGAAGAACAAGCATTGGAAAGAGAGCGCGAAAGACGCGAACGTGAGGAAATGAGGCTGCAAGAGGAAAGAAGGAGAGAAGATGAAAGAAGAGAAGATGAGCGAAGACTAGAAGAAGAAAAAAGAAGGGATGATGAAAGAAGATGGCGCGAGGAACGCGAGGAGGATAGGCGTTGGGACGAAGAGCGAAGGAGACAAGCTGATAAGAGGAGATTCGAAGAAGACAAAAGACAATCAGGAAGAATGGGATTTGATAATAGAATGGAAGAGGCAAGGCGAAGAGAGGAGGAAAGAAGAAGGGGCGAAGATAGAAGACGCCAAGAAGAAAGACAAGAAGAAGAAAGGAAACGCGAAGAAGAAAGACGAGAAGAAGAAAGGAGACGTGAAGAGGAACGGCGAAGAGAAGATGAAAGGAGACGCGAAGAGGAAAGGCGCAGAGAAGACGAAAGGAGACGTGAAGAGGAAAGGAGGGAAGAAGAACGACGACGCGAGGAAGAATTCAGAAGGCAAGAAGCTATTCGAAAGCGCGAGGAGGAAGAAAAACTCCAGGAAGAATTAAGACGAAGGAATGAAAGAGTTCAAAGACAAGAAGATGAAGCTCGTCGACGAGACGAAGAACTCTTCAAGCAACCTAAGAAAGCGCCCCCTCCTGTTCTTCCGAAACCTTCCAAAGAAAAAGTACAACAAGCGAGAGACGAACGCCATAACAAGCGCTACGGTACAATGCCTGCGCGACCTGCACAGCAAGATACCCGATACCGGAGATACTCCGGCGGGGATGTCAAGCCTGAACCACCCATGCGCACCTTCAATTCGCGCGGAAAAAGCGAGAGCGACCTCTCGCGCGCCTTCATAGGGTTAGACGATTCTGATGTATTTGAGGTTGAACTTCACAGAAAGTCCCAAGGTTACGGATTCAGTATCCGTGGAGGTCGTGAACTGAATATGCCGATATTTGTACTCAAGATTGCTGAAGGAGGAATAGCTGACCTTGATGGCCGTATTAGGGTAAGAAGTACTACTTAACTAAATCCATGGAAAAATAGCGACACTTGTTCAAACCTGGTGACACTAATTGGGCTGATCGGGCTGATCTAAATCAGGGTACAGCCCAGTGGAAGCTATCATGTTTGCGCACTCAACATTACGCTAAAGCGAGCTGTTTGGTTAGAAATTACTATCAATCATCTTTCTTGAAGATCAGAGTCGGTGATAAAATACTTTCAAATTGAGGAATCTACCAAGAACGCCGATCTTGAAATCCACAGGCAATTCAGTGAAAACAGAAAGTCTTTGATGCAATATAAGTTCCATAATATACTTAGTGTCCTATAACATGTATTGTTTTAGGTTGGTGATGAGATCTTGGAAATCAACGGCCGTAGTACCAAAGATCTTTTGCACACGGATGCTATAGGCATGATCAGAGGAGGTGCTCGAGTCAGACTCACCCTCAGAAGAAACCTTAGAAGTCCTCCAGTATTTGGTAAGAAGAGAATGAATGTGATTTTCAAACTTGGTTTTATGTTTCTACTTCCCCCCCCCCCTGCCTCTCTTATTTCCACTTTGCCAATCCTTATTCTTCCTTTCTTTCTCCACTTTTGCTTTCTCCTCCATCCCTTACTCATCTACTCTTTATTTTCCACCTTTCTCCATCTACTCTTTCCCGTCTATCCGCCTTCATTCTTCTTTCTCTACTCCTTCTAGAGGAAAGAAAAAAAATTGCGCCGTTTTTTAAAGGATATTCATCCATTCTGTTATCCGACATTTTAGACAATCTTCCGAACGGAGGTCCTAACAGAAGCATGTCACGTAGCTCGCAAGGACGTCCCAGCTCTGGCTCCTATGAACGCAGCCGTCCACTATCATTTTACTAGAAACAACTTAACCCATTGCACCAAAGAAAGCACGTCTGAAGGAAAAGACTAGGCACCCAACTCTTGCCCGTCACAGAGAGTCTCGGCTCACATCAAGCACAAACCGCGCCGGTATGCTTGGTGTGATAGCAAGCTCGAAGGGGCAGGAAAGACGTTACAATATAATAATTATTTTTTATCAAGATGAAACCGCGAGGTGTTCTTGGTAAAATAACTGTGACAAAATTGCACACTTCTGGTGAAAAGGTTACTGACCATATATGGTAATCTAAGCCTGTGAAGAACGACCAATCAGAGCATCGTATATAATCACTTGTCGTACGACATCACAGAATTAATGTAAATTAACAAACATGCTGCTTACGTCATAAACAATGCTATGGGCTGGAAATCACGTGGTTAATCCTCACGTGATAAGAAGCTTGGAAATCAGGCAAAAACGTGAGAAACGGTGAAAAAAGGCAAACTAGTTTTAATAACACTAATTTTAACTTTCTTTTTTAGGGAAAAAACATATATCTATATGTTAAATTTTGAAACAAATTTTAAGCTATTCAAGAGTTTTTCGAGTGTATTTTCTAAGTACTCATAGTGTAAATATAAAAGAAAACTTTTCAACTTCTGGCTAACAACCCTTACGAAGCTTAACAGATTTTCTGCAAATGCTTAATTGACGATCTTTTCATGCAAAAAGCCATTTCTAACATACAATTTATATTTGTAATCGTTCTAGTTTTAGACATCACTCATTCAATCGGTTTTCAAATCGAGCGAGTATCCAATGATTGTTGTGAATCTTATTTTAATCGTTCAATTTCAGTGCCTGAATGAAATCAATAGAAGTTTTAACAATACTTATATTTCGTAGCAAAGAACATATTAAAGTTTTAGACCAAATTAGGATAGATAATTTCATTTCGTAGTATTTAGTCCATTTACGTCTCGATTATATAGTGTTAAATAAAAGCTTGGACTTTGATTCGTCTCCATTCAGTGTGTTCAGTGTACAAATAGGGTTACGTTAGTATCGTAGTGCGTTAAAGCCTGGTTTTCATTTACGTCGGAATCGGAGTCGGAGCCTCGGAATCGGAGTCATAAGCGCCTTAAGACGAAGTGAAAACCAGAA
>JAABNW020109555.1:0-20750 GCA_015164035.2 Radianthus crispa
CATGGGCCCATATGTTTTTCTAAGTCATAAAAATTTACGTTTTAGCTGCAAATTAATGTCCCAGAAACACAAAAATGACCCATTATGGTTGAAAATTTAGGGCCATGGTCACACTGCTACAATTTTAAACCTGATCTCTGGAGTCATTGTCCTGTAAATGAGTTTGTAACACACATATCTAAGATCTTTGATTAGAAAATCCAGAATGTCTTGATTTTCACATCAGCACTTGCAGACAACAGCAGTGCAGTGATGACTAATCATTAGCCTTGTTTCTGTGCTGGAATCTCAATGGAATGGAGTATTAGTTGCATTCAATGGAGGCTGTGATGTGTGTCTGCTGTGCACAGTTGAAGTCATTCCCTGGAAACTTAATACTGGAGTACTGAGCAGCCACTCTATACTTTTGAAATAAAAATAACCTTTGCTCTTCATTACTTTCATATTTATAGACCACGACTCAACAATGTGGACCGAGACAGTGCACAACATATGGCAGTTACTGTCGGAAGTGTTACCGTTATTATCACTGATTATAAACTGTTAAAACCTGGTATTTCCCCATCTGGTACTCCTGAAGGATCACCAATCTCAGAGGGAAGTTACGACCCAGGTCCATCGAACGTGTCACTAGAATGTATAGGCAATGGCACAGTAGTAGAAAACAGTTCATGACAGGAACTTTTAGATTATAGTAATTTCTATTAATAGATAGCTCATGTGATATTTTTTAAGATTGCAGTACATAGGTATATCCTTTAGTAATTTCTACTTGGTATGTACATGTCTAAGTAAGGAGGAAACTTGAGATGTGGCTCACCTCCAGCCATGATAGATTATTTCAAAATTAGTCAACCACCATAGTAATAATAATGTATATACATTACAATTCTAGGATTATTAATTCTTAATTGTTTACAAAATAGATGAAGGTTTGAATGGCTTAGCTTAATGATATATTGCTCAATTTGTAAGTAACTTCATTTAGTTACCACAATCTTAATATTTTAGGAACCTCTGCTGATAGTCTTGGCTGTACAAATGATTTTTAGTTTGTAACTCTGAATGCAATGGCTTTTTGGCCATATTTGCTTCTTGCCAGAGCAAATTTTTGCCTGGTATAATGTTTGTTAATGCTGGGTAGAATAGTTTATTTAAATGAAAAAAGCGTGTTCCAAGGATAACAAAAAATTGTCAATCTTTTCAATCTTTTTTTGTTTGGCCATGGGCTTTCTTTTCTTCTTTTTTCTTTTTTGCTTGGCCGTTTTTTAGCTTCTGCTGTTAAAGTCCTGGATCTGTCACTGGTCCCGATTGTGCAAAGATGAACCTCCCCTTTCGTATAGCTGCCTCTGGGCTTGCCTTGCAAGTTTTTTCTCTTTATTTTGGCAGAAAGAATAGCTTTTTCTTCCCTGATCTTGCTGTTCCCCAGAACAGGCTTTCACAATATGAAGGAATGATTACTAAACAATTATGTTAAGCTCTATAATTTTAAAAAAAGTAATTAAGCAAAAATGTCTTACCTATATCTTAATTATAATATATGTATTTAACATAACTTGTTCCAATTTTCCTAGAAATGTTTTTGAAAAATGTTTTGGGGGGAACTTTACAGTGTTCCCACTTTTTTTTTCCTATTGAAGGGGCCAGGTGTTCCTTGTTGGAAATTCTGAAAATGAAATCTAAAAGGGACCTGTATTTTGAGATGATAGGCATGACAGTGATGAACTTTCACCCCTAAGAGGGACAAATCAATAACATTGTTTTGGTTCAGTTTCTTGATTTTGTATTTTGATGTTAGCATCAAAAGCCTTCTGCTTGCATGTATCAGTTTATGATGACATATTCTTGATTTATACCCTAAAAGGGACCACAAACCTCGATCAGCTGGTGGCCATTCTCATCATGAGCACCAAATGCAGGACCAAAGCACTGGTGTCCTAACCCTAAATGGGATGACGAGGAGCCCGCCATCTTTCATAAGGGAGTCCCCCTCCCACAGGGAACAAGTGAAGCAAAACAGGAGTGAGAAAAAAGTAACCACTGGATCCCAGGGTGTTTGTGCATTTCAGTCATTTGGGCATCTCAGCCATTAGGACATGTGAGCCACTTGGGCATGTCCTAGTCATTTGTGCATCAGCCATTAGGACATGTGAGCCACTTGGGCTGTCCTAGTCATTTGGCATCTTGGCCATTAGGACATGTGAGCCACTTGGACATGTCCTAGTCGTTTGGGCATCTCGGCCATTAGGACATGTGAGCCACTTGGGCATGTCCTAGTCGTTTGGGCATCTCGGCCATTAGGACATGTGAGCCACTTGGGCATGTTCTAGTCATTTGGGCATCCCGGCCATTAGGTTGTGGATGAGGCACTTGGATGTGTTATAGCCATAAGGGAGTGCGTATGGTAATTTGGGTGTCATTGACCATTTGGGCTTGTTATAGCCACTTGGGCATGTATGAGTCATTTTGAAGGGTTGTGAATCATTTGAAAGTTCCTCTGTTGTGGATTACAGACATTTTCTAGGTCTAACCTTCAAGCAAGGGCATTTACTTGGTCAGTAGAAAACCTGTGGTTGGTTATGTATGAGTATTACCTTTGACCCTGCACCTGAGACTCGTTAAATTTATTTCAATTTGGCACATTTGGTCTATGCTGTTTGCCTCAAGATGTACTCCTTTTTAGAGGAGGTGGGATACTTGGACCAAAAATATGCCTGCTGTCACTGTTATTCCAGCATGTCCTCTGCTTACATCAAGAATATGGAGTTATGATTTTCTTGAGGCCTGTCAGGGGATGTGAAGGTTGGTACCTTGGTCCCTACCCAGATTTCCTGCACACTTTTCCCTTCTGAAAGAAGGTACTTTTGCTCATTTTTGTAAGAACTTATTTATGTCAGATGTATTCTCCTTTATTAAAGCTGATATGTACCGGTAACTGTTTGACTGACCCATACCCAATAAACTCCAGGGTATTGGCAGTGTGCAAATTAGGTTATACTTTGGAGCTCGAGATGAGAAACCTAAACACTGCAACCTCTAGCTTCAAATATTTACATTTCTTCAGCCCTATTTACAGCGCTTATAATTTTGCAAACTTGCCCAGTTAAGGTCACGTTTGCCTGGCGTTTTTGGCTTCTGTCAATCAAATTTATGATTTCATTCCGATCACAAGCGATAGAAGGAAATCCAACAGCCAAATCTCTAGCAAGTCTATCATTTGGACAAACCTCTAAATATGATCTTGGTATAAAAAGGTGGTCAAATATTTCTATAGAAAGGCATCTCTCCACACCATATTAGAAATATCTTACATTTACACCAGCCAAAGTTCCAGCTACATCAAAAGTTGTCATTGATTTCTGCCATGGGAACAGCTGCCTTCATTGATTGGCTGAGCAAAATTTTTGAGCTTGGCTTGTCATATTGATTGACAGAAGCAAAAAAATGCCAAACTCTTGGCCAGAAGCCTAGGTAGAGCCAGGGAAGTTGCAGAATTATCATAAGTGGTGTAAACGTTTTGCTACATGTGATTGCACAATGAATAGTTTTAATGTGCTTGCTGTATCATGAGTCGATGAAAGTATTTGTGTGCTGGTGGGGATAACTTGCTTCACTCTTAAAGGAAAGCAGACTAATACCTTTTCAATTAAGAAATGAACTTGGCTGTTTTTGGCAGGCTACTTTAATACACATGCTGTATATCTCAGTGCTGCTAGTGCTAATTATGGATGGCATTCATTCCCATAATCTCGACCATTTCCATTATCATGTTTCATCACTAACATCATCACCATCAGTATTGTCATCTCTATCAACAATAATTAAAGTACCATCTTTGCCATCACAATCATTCTCATATTTACTGGAATCATTCTCACTTATACGTAGAAGCAAGAATGGACATTAATGGTGGTTCAGGGACTTGTTTTTCATTCTTTTGAACTGTAGAACATGCAACCTGCTGTGAGATTCTTGTCCAGAAAGGTTCACTCTTATTTCGATTTCTGGGAACCTCTAATTGGCTTTTTTGGCTCTCTTGTTCTTCACCTTCTTCCGCCTTTATTATTTGCCTAAAGTGCCCACAACACAAAAGTTGCTTCGCTGCTTTCAACTTTGAATTTTCGAGGACAAGTCATGGTCTAGCAAACTTTGTGATGCATCATGTTCTACAGAGCTATCGTTATCCATATTTTTTGATTCTTTCATATCTTCTTGTTCCGAGTCCAAGTCATCAATAAAAATAACATCTCTTGTACATTTGTCTGTAGATGGGTTTCCTCTTCCTTGTCTTTTCCTTTTCCTTATCTCATCTATCAGTTTTTCAAACTGGTCTTTATTTTCTCTTACTGAAATTATAAGGGTACATAAATATATTTGATAAGTCTAACTGTCAAATGGAATCAAGGTGACTCCAAGACCTGGTTGTTACATCAATGGATTTTTTATTTATATTATTTTAATTATTTAACACTACTTATCAAACTCCGTAATATTCATTAGGCCGAATGCAATAGAAAATCACAACCATGACCGAGTGTTTAAATCAGAAAGAGATTTGTCCTGATTAGCATACAACTTTAACTAAAATTTTATTGGCAAAAAGTGCATTTTTTTAAGGAAAAAAGCCTTTTTTCTTAAGAATTTCAGTAGCACATGACTCAACTCTCCTATGAGTTTGATAATAAGTAAAAGATAAAAGATTTGCATCCAACCTTTGTGGGGCTAAAATGGCTTGCCTGAGGCTTGCCATTTTAAATCCCCATAAAGCCTGTCTCCCACTCATCTTTTATCTATTACTTAATATTTATTTTAACTCTGCTCCACCACCAATTTATTCATTCGTAAAATTATGTAATACTTACAATACTGTTTGTGTATTCTGTCCACCTCTTCTTCACTTGCATCTCTCTTTAGATTTAGACTCTAAAGAACATAATCAAATGGTAAAAGGTATTGGTATAACTTATTGTAGGGCACCCCGCCATGCTTCCATGCACCTTAATTTATTCATATAACTCTAGGAACACATTTTTGCTTTGCATCCTTTATTGGGCAAAACAAGCCAGATTTTTGATTGCAAAAATGAGGTCATGTCATGGTCAGGAAATATATTTATCACTGGAAATACAGGGGGCACAGCGATGAGAGTGCTTGCCTCTCGCCAATATGATCCCTTCATTTTCCTCTCTTCATAAAAATCAACTTCTAAATTCCAATTGGGAACAGTGAATGAATAGCCAGACTCTGTGGAGGAGCCACTGCTAAATCATTATTATTATTATTATTATTATTACCCTTCTGTAAAAAAATTGGAAACACAAACTCATCACTTATATCACCTTTCGTTACTTATTCATTCTATTAAAATGATGATGGCATAAGCATGCCGAAACATGTCTTTCAAAAAGGTGGTTGTATTTTTTCAAGTTAAACACAAACTTGTAAAGAATATAACCATAATTTTTGCAGACTAGCCATGCAGGCTCGCATGTTCAGAAACTCAACAAGAGTTCCAAGTGATCATTCCACCACAACTAGAGCTGTGTACTTACAGGTCCAGTAGAGGTTGCATTCAAGAGGTTTGAAGTATTCCATTTTTCTCTGATCTCAAGTTTTTTAACAATTGATGCAGCTGCAAGATTAATGTCATGCAAAATACAAAAATGTATGTATAAAATTGGATAATAAATTTTTGATTTTCCCAGAGCCCTGCCTGTTTCTAGGACAACTCTGGGAACAAAATTGAGTAGATGTGATATATGGCAAATGTTTTCAGAATAATCAATTAATTGTAATTTCTGAGTTGTTTTCAAATACACTCAAGACATCTAGCACCTTACTTTTGCTTTTTTTTTAATTTTAGTTTTCTTTCATTAGCCACTGATCTCAAATATAACTTATTCATATTTGGGCTTTGAACAAGACTCACAACTGATATTAGCAAGACATATATTTTTACATACCTGGCTTTGGATTTACAGAGTCACACTCGGCATTATATTCCACCACAAACTCTTGATGTCTTTTGATCAGTGTCTGAAAAAAGAATGTATTTATGATATACTTTAGACTCTCCAAATAACCACAACAACTAGCCATTGTGGAGTATTGTCAAAGCTGGGAGACCTAATTCAATGCCAAGCCTTACTGTACTCAAATCCTTTTAGTTCAAAGCATATTCCTCTCCATTTTTTTAAATTTTTTCCCATCCCAGCAGTCCTGGTGCATGAAATCCCATGTTCCATATTACCACCCCCATCAAAGAAATGCACATCTCTAGATCCTCTATCACACCCCCTCAGGAACTATATATATGATTGAATAATAAACTATAATAATAAAAATAAAGTATTCATTCATTGACAATCAGCAAAATTGACAAATGAATATAATGTTGATACATTGACTAAATGTAGATTTTAATTGTGTCATTAAAAGTTTTTTATCATATATCTATTGTAATATTAATAGTATACCTTCCTGTCTCCTTTTGTCGATAGATTCCATTCTTTCAGCTTCTGTTTCAGCTGTTTTTCTGACAAAATTGCATACACAATTCCAGGAATTGGTGCTCTGTTTTTTCCTACTGATCTAACATGTTAAGCAATATAACAATCAATGACCAGATGCATGAAATAGTTTGAGAGTGAGCAATCAGAGGGTTCTCAATGAATGAATGAATGAATATCACAGATGGCACCATTGTCATCATAACAAAACTATTATATAATGAAATCTATTTGTTATCTAACAACAAGTAATTTGTCTGATATATTTAAAATGTTTTAACAATATTACAACATAAACTGCAACAACAAGAGCATCAGTGCCCCTCCCTGTTTCTCACTCATAGTAGCTTCCAATACACTTTTGCATCACAGTGCATGCAACCAGTACTAACTTTAAAACAGGTTAGTGGCGATATAACAAGGATTCATTTAACACTTGATGAATGATCCCGAGGTAAACAGTTACATGTAGTTTTGTTTCCCCAGAATCTCAATGTTTCCTGGGGCTCCTGCCAAGGGAAACATTGAGATTCAAGGGAAACAAACTAACTGATTTCCTGAGGGATCAGTCATTAAGTGATTTGTTATATAGCACAAAAACATACAGTTCATAGTTAGTTAGAAATGTTACTTTTTAAAAGTTCATGATGTCATAGACTTGGAAATGTTGCCTGCTGAAAAATGTTAGACAGGAAACAGTTGAATCATTTGCTTCCATGTGACTATGAATTAGGGGGGGAATTGCAGCTATATAACAATGCACATTGCATGCCATTTACCAGTATGTGGTTTGAAAAATTGTTAAGATGTTTTTACCTTTGCACTGAAATGATTATTCTAAAATGTGCATGTGTATGCGCATGTGTCTAAATAAAGTAAGACTGAATGAACTAATTAGGGCTTTAATGCATCAGTCAAGTTAATACTCACAAGAGTGCATTAGCTCCCCTAGTTGTTTCCTTTGGTGTTGAATTGTCATCACAGGATGTAGAAGCAGTGGAGGTTGAGCCTTGTCTCCGTGCAGACCTCACAGGAGATTTTGATACAGCTGGTTTCTTATTCTGTTTACTTAGGGTTGCTTTCTTACCACTTGAACAAATAAAGAAAAGAATGTCACAAAATTAAGCCACAACTTTGTAAGTGGGGATTTCTAACTGTTGTGACTGTTCCATGCTAATGATAAAACAGCTTATGGTTGCTCCACAGGTCGGCATTGAGTCAAGCCAATAGCTGATCCTTGGCTTGCGTATCATATATCTCTATAAAATTTTTCAAACAGTTGATTTTGAGATGCAAATGAAGTACCTTCTGAGTGATTTCTTTTTCTCCCCAGCTACCAAGCATAAGTCAATGTGATTGTTGATGGCATTTGGGCTGATCCACTCTCCACACACTGGGCATTCAACTAAAACTACAAAAGCATATATCATGTCTGAATATAATATTGAGAACGAGAATAGGAGGGGGAGGAAAAGGAGGAAGGATGGATTGAAAGAACAGTTGGGCTTTCATGCATAAACAATTATATAATATCTAGTAACAGTATAATAACTCTTCTTAGGATATAATGGATCCAGTCCAAATGGTGCATCAAAATGAGGCAGTGAATGGCATATCTTGCCAATGGAAGGTTGGATTGCAGATTGCTTTGTTTAAAGTTCTAAAGCCTCTCTTCAATACAGCTTAGATATTCTATGTTTTTTTTCATTTCAGCTGATGGTGTCATTCCCAAGAATGAATTCTTTTCTTTAAAGTTGCACATGAAAAGTCCACATGAATTTTGATGTATTGGACAAAAGACCCATTAGAAATGAGTATTCAAGTCACAATTAAAAGCAAAAATATTATAACTAATACATGTACAGTAATTTATACCAGAAGAAGCAGTAGCATTTGCATTGTCTGTACAATGAGAAGCATTTAAGGGGGATTTCTCTGGGTCATTGGCCCTGGTCTGTGTCTCTGTCACCTCTTCATCATCATTGCCCTCACTGTCTGAATCTGCAAGTCTTGGTCTTTTTCTTTTAGGAGTTGCATGAGGGGATTTTCTCTATTTGAAAAAAGCATGAAATTTAAACTGCTATAAATAATTAATTTTCTAATTTTTAAAAGGAGTTTGCTGGCTGACATAACCTCTAATACCAGGAATCGTTGTACATATCTGGAAGAAGTAATATGCTAAAGCAAAAATACTTTTTTTAGCGATTTGCATTGGTTTTTCATTTTAACAAAATAAATCAAATAAATCAAAAATTTTGGCTGCCATTTTTTCAAAAGGTTTATTGGCCAGGGAGTCATCCAAATTAAACACTGCAACGAGGTAATATGATATAATCAATACAGTTTAATATTTATCTATAAATCTGTGTCATACATGTATAATACACAGTCCAGTACCTTTTTTTTCTTTAACTTAATATTCAATCTATGTCGCCTGGGTGTAGCTTCAAAATTATTAGCACTATCATCCGATTTCTCTTCATTTTCATTTCTTTCTGTTACACTTTGTGTCCCATTGACAATATCTAGAAGTCTTTCCCTGCAAAATAAAGATAAAGGCTAAAGGAAAAACAACAGATGTGAATGGAAATAAGAAATAGTAATGAAACATTTAACAGAAGCAATAGACCCATTGCATGATGACGTTTCATACCTCGATCTAATACCACAATCCCTTTTGGTAGTTTCTTTTGTCTTCTTAAATTATTGCTATTGTCTTCAAATTCTCATGGGAGTTTTAACATTTGAATATCAAAAGAAAGTTTGAAAAGAATAGTGGTATTAGGGGTATGAAATGTCATTGTGCTTCACATCTATTGCAAAGCATGCCTAGGGTAAACTTTGATATCTGTGATGCTGCAATATGTCAGTTACTCTGCAATATCCTGACAACTTTTTATAACTCTGAGATGCCATCTGATGCCATGAAGCTGTGACAGACATCTGCTGCACTGTGACTTCTGTGTTGCTTACATGAGAAGTGATATCTGCAGCACTTATATCCACAACAACACTCCTAACCTTTTTCTGGTTCAATACAAAGTTTATTTGAAATCATAGAGAGGTGCTGGCAAGGCAAAGATATACTTGAAGCAGACATTTCTGGCTGGACATTAATCACAAACCTACCCTTATTTTATGTCCTATGCCACAACATAATAGACCCTTTCAGTTACGTTACAATGTTTTCCCATTTCAGACCACGTGTCATTCCCTAGAGAATATGATTCTTAATTGTTTAAGGTGCATCCATATTCATGTGTCCTCTCATGTGTAACCATTAAACAAAGAAATGATACTCTTGGCAATGACACGATGGTTGGAAATGGGAAAACATTGTCATGTGTAACTGAAATCTGTTGTAATATTATTAGAAAAACTTATGCAATATGATCAAAACCATAATCCCCAGATAGACTGATAGGATAACATACCTGACCAAGACAAAATTTTTCACCAATTCACTCAACACCCTTTCACATTTCAAATCATTAGCAGAGACTTTCTGCAAAAGAGGCAAGAAATGTACCCTATTACTCATAGTTCTCACAATATTCTCTGAGGATTTTCTGGTTTTCCTCCCTCCACACAATCAGTAAGTACATGTACACTGTACTTTTTTGATTCTTAGCAGGGTTCCATAGAGAGATATGAGTCTCAGAGCAGCAGCCAGGGATACACTTTATGCATTTGATTTTGGCTATATATGTTGAGCTGCATCCTTTGTAATTAGCTGCACATTTTGGGAGGGAGTATGATGATATCTTATAGCAGATTCAGGTTAAGCATGTAGGTAATGGCATCATGCATTGGCACAGTCAAATTTCCATGTTGCTATATGTGGAAAGCCAAGCACTTGTAGGTGCCTATGGGCACATTTTCCTGATTATTCTGGAAACAGTGATTTTATTATCATTTAAGCATGCCATACACTTGGAAATTTTAAACATTCCACATAGCACTGTGCACATTTAACATTCACAAACAATTAATGATGTTTTGACCTGAATTCTCTCTTCATATGGGGAATTGATGTGGAGTTGATGGGGAAGTGAGGCTTGAGTAGTAAAAAAGAAGAATTTCCTTATCAAAATAATATACAGTAGAAATGTTAAGTAGCTGTAGATACTAACCTTTGAACACGTGGGACACATTTTCTTATGGACCAGTGCTATGCGAATGCACAGGGAACAATCTAAAAAGGAATTCATACCTTATAATACAGTACATGTAGGAAAATATTCCTTCATAAAGTAACAGGAATTTCAAACAAGAAAATAATGCTCAATGATGCTCTGAGATTTTCAAAATGGTCAGCAAACTTGGTACATGTAGTTGCTTGGAATTTATTCATAATGATATTAAACAGATACTTCACATTTAGCTAGTTTAAAGAGAGCAAGCACTATTACAACCATTTATCCTTGAAGTGCGTTTTTTGAAGTTCAAAGTCTCGTTCATCGACCGTCAATCAAAGAACAACCAAAATGGAAAATGAACTGAATTAAAAATAGAGAAGATTAGAAGATCAGTAACATAAATTTTATCGAAATCTCACTCAAGATAAGAATTTATTATTCATTTTCAATTCAAGTTCTTTGATGGACAGTCGGCGAACGAGACTTTGACCTTTAAGGGTCGCATTTCAATGATAATGGTTGTAAAAAGAGACAGATACACATCAACAACGCTACATACCTTCCCACAATCCCTTATGATTCAGGGCTAGATGGTAGGTCAGGGTAACATTTCCATTACAGTATGAAGAAATTTATGCCAATTTTACCCTGACCTTTCACTGTAAATCATAAGGGATTATGGGAAACTATGAAAAGGTGCATAAACATACTTGTTATCATGGACAATTGACTATGAAAATGGAAGATTAATCAATTTGATTTTATCATTGACACCAGTCAATGACTGATTTTCATTGATTGACAGGAAAAAAAACAATTTCACCACAAACCCGTTGAAGAGTTTGCAGAATTGATGACATCACAAACATCTATGACGTACTGTGGTAATCCCTAATAACCGATTCCACCAGTCTTAAGTGCACAGTAAACCTTGATTAATCAATACACTTACAAGTATGAGAACATTCTTGGAACGAAACCGCATTTTGAAAGTACTCGAAGCAAATGGTACATCGCAAGAGGTTATCTATATTCTGTAAAAGAAGGATTTATAAGCTTACTGTGGTTTTCTGTTTTCTGTGAACTCAGTCATTGCAACGTCTAGTGGATTTTTGCTGCCGTCAATAACAAAGATTAACCATATGAAAAAGAGCAAGAGACTGGGAACAAACACTACATATAATCAATAATTTCAAAAATGTTTTCTTATTACAAGAAAGGCCATGTCTCGATTAGTATTTTTGTAAACTTTGGTGGTCATACATCAAATCATTGCTGAGTAATATTAAAGCATTTGAAATGTCCCAAGAACACGAAAGCGAGGCTGGTCAGGCCTCGGCTCTCTTTCCCATACAAATCCTTCTAAATTTAAAATTCTGTAACTTTTCAAGTATTTGAAGCAGAGAACTGAAAACTTGCTCAGTTACTAATATGAGTTGGTGTTTCAAATACGGGTTACATAAACTTCAATAATTTACTTAATGGATCGAAAATGTGTTTGCGTTTTTCATGGTCTATCGGAGGTAACCGACTAATTATTAGTTGATTGACGGCAGCGAAAAACCCATTTCACAACTAGTCGTTGGAATGTCTGAGTTCGCAGAAATCGGAAAACCGCAGTAAGCTTGTCTTTTTTTAACAACACAAAAGTCAAAGATCGAGCTAGCATAGTTAGTTTTTGGATCGAGCAAGTCAAATTAAGCTTATTTACCTGTAACTCTTTCAGCGAATCCGGCCAATCACTTGGTCTCCAGTCGGATTGACTCGTTGGAGCCATCATTTGTCTACCGATCTTCGAATTATTATTGTTTTAAATTCGCCTTCGATGAAATCAAAACGGTCAGATCGTATAAAAAAATTGTAAGAGTTTTCACCGCCATTATTACTACGAGTGAGTTCTACGAGGGAAAACGCGGGTAAGTTTTCAGGCTTCTGATTGGTTACTTATATCTTTCATTTTCATTGGTGTTCACTACTAACCAATCAAAATGGTCTATATATCCCAGCTGAGTCTTGCGTCATAGGAGTGAACAACGTGCGAATTTTTCATCATGGAGGAATACGCTAGAGAACCTTGGTAAAAATACATTTTTCTTAATGTTAAACCTACTTTTTCGAAGTTTGACCGGGTAGAAAGGAAGAGTATTTCTTATTTTTACTTGTGGTTCAATTCCAGCCCGTATCGAATCGTGGACGACTGTGGCGGAGCGTTCGCAATGGGCGCCATTGGAGGTGGAATATTTTCGCTTGTCAAAGGATGGAGAAACTCGCCCGTCGTACGTACAAAAAAATTATTTGTGAAGTTAAGAATTCATTTTTTAAGCTGCGGTAAATGCTTTGAATACTCTTAAGGTAGATATAGGGCAAGGGGGTTAGAAAGCAAGAGCATAACCTAGCTTAATCTACAGAATGTTTTGGATCTTATGTAAGCTTTATGCTTAAAAGTTTCCTTTGCTAGTGCTTTCTGAACATTAGAATGGAAGTAATGGTAAATTGTTAATGAAAAAATTAATTTCCGACCTCATTGGGATTCGAACCCACGACCTTCGGAATTGTACACCGATGCTCTCCCAGCTGAGCTAGAGATCAGACTGAGAGCAGGCCGGGGTGAAATAGATGTTAGGTCTCGGTAATTGAAATGTAATATATAAAAAATATGTGAACATTAATGAGTTTATCTAAAAACTTTACAATCATTCGGTGATTATTGGCTGTGGAATATCTTTTCGTCTTGCATGACAGAGATATCTGTATATTTTGTTTAATATTATTTGATTGTTAACTGATCTAGATTTCTGATTAAATACTCAATTCTCTTTTCTTTAAGTAGCTCGTGATTGCACAATCTATTGTAGTCTTAGTATCAGGCCTTCTGGGGGTTGTTTCATGCAACGTGTGAGAATCGCACTCTGTCTAATGGTACAGTGCAACTATTGCATGTGACATTGCAGGCATGTTCACCCTTGTTGCCACTTAAATGTTACCAAAGTAGGACTTGTTTCCACTTTTGAAACATTGCCCACAAAGTTTCATCATATGTGTGAGCCTCAAGCTGAATCTTTTGATATGTTAGGGGCACAGGTTCTATGGTAGTATAGCAGCAGTCAAAACAAGGGCTCCTGTACTTGGTGGTAAGTTGCAGATTGCATATTGTATGCCAGGTGGTGTTTCCACTGCGACCGCAACACATGGCGGGTATGTTGTGACATTCAAGTCATTTGTTACTGATCGTCCAACAGTTCACATCGTGAAAATCTCGTTTTCCTTGCTAAAATGCATTTTACATATCGCAATTTATATTAGGGTATAAATTTATTCACCTTTGTAAGTTGTATTGGTTAATATTGAATCGAAATACATATTTTGCATTGCTATTGAATTTGTACAATCACGATGTCCCCAAGTCACACCGTTCAAACTTTGCACATAGCTTTCGTATATATACAGTTTGTAAAATTATTTACCTCATTCTGAAGATGGCTAAAGTCAAGCTGAAACATGTAAATTAAAAGTATTATCGTGTTTTTAAAATTAATAACTTTACTCGTGTTATCAAGAAAATTTGGACATAGCTTAAATTATATCATTTGAAGAAAAATAGAAGCCTCTCCTTCAGTTTGAAATGGCTAAATTCAATTTTCTTATGAATCCTGCAAAAAAGACAACAAGATGCAATGGCTTCAATGGCCGGCATGGCTATCAGATGCACAATCTTCAAATGTCCGAAATATATAGAAAGCAAGGGGCGATTAGGGATGCTTGAACAATTTTACATGGCACAATACCAGTAGAACACCATGGGACTTTCAAAAAATCTAATTGAGAGTGTTGAAAAGAAAATGGAAGCCTCCAAATGAAATGTGGCAGATTAAAAGCATGAACGAATACGTTCATTCAATCACTAATTTCTCAAAAAATATATAATTTATTGTAATGAACAGACACACAGAGTAAACTTGAAACATATAGGTCATTAATATCAAAATACTAGAATGAGTAAGGATAAATAACCTACAGAAAATCAAGTGTAAAATATACCTTCCCGAGCAGATTCACCTCTGACAGAAATTCACCAAAATAATGCATTGCAGTTGCAGTGGAAACACCACCTGACTGTATGCATTAGCACTGCAGGCATTACACTATCAATGACATTGCAAAGCTGTAGAGGGTGCAGGGTTGTGCATCAGCATCAAAGTATCATAAACATCTTGATGCAGCAGTATTACAGCATTGCAAATATTGCCGTTTAGTGTTAATGGGATTAACCTTTTCATGACAGGTAACTTTGCAGTATGGGGTGGACTTTTCTCTACCTTTGATTGCTGTTTAATGGGTCTCCGAGGCAAGGAAGATCCATGGAATTCTATTGGCAGTGGAGCTATTACTGGTGCTGTTCTAGCAGCAAGAGGTACAGTAAATTGAAACAGATGTAATAACCCACTGGCATGGTTTGACAATGTTCTCACTGATTGTCAGTGAAAAAGCCAAACAAAAAATTGTTTCCTGTTGCGTGAGGAAAAAAATTGGGGTTGGTATCTTTTTCAGGAAAATTAACTTACTGGGAAGCCTGTGGTGTATTCAAGAGTGAAAAATGCATTAGTATTGTCAAAAGTCGCCTAGAATATTGAGACAGTTGTGCAACAGGAAAAACACAATCATTTTTTTTGTTTGGTCTAAGGTCCTAACACCAGATAATATGGTACATCCATTTTTGACATGTATGTATTGATGTATAGGAAATTGTTTTGTACCTAGGTGGTCCTTCGGCAGCTTTAAGGTCAGCAGCTATTGGTGCTGTACTATTAGCCCTGATAGAAGGTGTAGGAATATGTATAACAAGAATGACAGCTGATCAGTTTAAACAAGGTAGGTTAATAAGCATCATATTCATCACAAAATTTAAGCAAGGCATCAAAGTGTTCATAATTTCAAAAGTTTTCCCATGCTTTAAAATTAGCTTACCATAATGTTCTGATTGCGTACAGTTTTTACCGTAATTCCCCTTGTACCACTACTACCAAAATTGTTTTTCCTAATGTACACCATTATGCTGTGACTTCCAAAGAAACATTTGAATAAGAAATTCGTAGAATTTCCAGAAGTAGAATGTCCTCTTCAAGGTAGAGGAGTCAGACATGAAATATCCACTGCATTTTTAATAGATTTTTATTGACCTTTTTCAGTTATGCCACAACCACCAGACCCAATGCAGCTACCGCCGAAACCAGTCGACCCACATCCTCAACCTCTAACAACATCGGAGTTTGAACAACAACCACAATTTCAGTAAATGCATGCATTATCTATATAATACTTCAAACTTAACCAAGGTAGGACCACAACAATGATGTGCAGGTTGTATCATAGATAATGCCATTCTGAGGCTGGGCAAAGCAAGCTGATGTTGATGTTGTGAAAATGAAAACCGAGGGATGATGCTTCTGTTATAATGCCGAGAAGGTTGGAAAGAATGCTCAGGGAAGGATGATATTAAGTACTGTACAACAAGTCTATGAAAAAATAAGACATCTTCCTTCATTTTAGTACATGATGTATGGGTATAAGATGTTCTTCCCAAAGAAAATTTGTGGCTAATGTTTGATCAGCAAGTTCTTTAAATGTATATTTAATGTTTTAGATTTCACTCTGGGAAAATAGTGCAGTGTTACTGTAAATTGTACAGAAATATTTCTCTAATTTGTTTCAACTTCCAGCTTGATTTTTAAGGAAATAAACATTATTTTCTTAGTATAGAAGTAGGGGACTTTTTGATTCATGAATTACATGAGATTAAATGAGATTCCATTTTACTTTGCTTTTAGTTAAAGAAATTGCATTGTTATTTAAATTGAAAAATGTAATAATCTGTATGAAATAATATTGAAATACATGTATTCATTTTGTTTTATGATAATGAAAGTTTGCTAATCAATTTTAATAGTCAATTAATCATTTTGCACATTTTACAACCATTTCACATGAAGTTTTTGAATAGTAACTTTGAGTATTTATTGTATAACTTTACCAAGACAGTTTGTTCTGATAGTACTAATATTGTAAACAAAGCTTTCACATCAGTTAAATCATCTCATGTTAAGCACAACTTTTCCAGTAGACTTTCTTTGCAGGAGAAACTTTATGGCTTCATTAACCTACAAATGAAGAAAACAACCAGAACTAAGAGAGAGGGGGACAATAACTATGCAAAATTGATCCATTGGATAAGGGTCTAAGGAACACTGAAGGGAAACATCACTTTGATTGCTAGACGAGTACTGGATGTGTAGAGACTAGTACAGATGATCAACATGGTGGACAATACCTTATTCATGCTGTATGTGGCACAAACATGTGGGCCTTTCAGCTTTCCTTGGCTCACTAATTCCAATGTTTTATCTACTGATTCTCTGAATACTGAAGGATTGAACTTGCTGTGAGCACCCTGGAGGAGAAATATTGCTTTATCAGATTGAGCTTTATAAAGTTGGTGCTAAATTTTACATTTTCAAATGTATTGAATGAAGGTACTTACCCAATATAACCCAGCTGGAACAAACAAAAGTAATATAGATATTGTCAATAATATGAACCCCTTTAATAAACCTCTTCACCTTAGATCATATACCATTGAATCCCTAGAGTATCAATTCTTTGTTTGATCATTGTGCACTAGGTGAACATTCAAATATGATAAATATTGTTCACATAAGACAAAAGAATTTGAATTCCAAGAGAATGACGACATGGACAGAAATGGGAAAATGTTGTGCAATGCCCACAAACCTCTTATTGCATTCGCAATAAAACTCCTAGTGCATTTTACAAACTGTACCATGTAAGCCTTTTCTGAGATCCTATAAACAAGGTCATGCTGGCATTGGAACAAACAACACCATGCAAGGCATGATGAAAAGAACATTTGTGTACTAAAGCTTGACCATGATGCACCACATGTTTGCTATTTCCAAAAAGGGCTATCAAGGCTATACTGGTACTTACCCACATTACAGTTCTTTATAAGAAGTATGTTAGCTGGAATCTAGATAATATAAACAAACATTTATTCATTTATTCTTAAGAGTAGAAACTGGGAAGATTACTCTCTTTACCTGTGGTATGTTACCAGAGGCAAATCCTGCAGGAATCATAGTCCCATCCCATGCTATACTAAGGAAGAAACAAAGAAAAACATAAGTCTAAATATATAGAATACTAGCTGATTCTTTGATGATGTTTGATTTGCATTAACAAGACAAATACTAGTTCTTGCTAATAACATTACAGTAATCTATTAAGTTGCATACAAGAACAGGTGTATCTAACCATCTTAAGCATTCTTTAAAAACATCCCCGCCAACAGCATCTAGGATGACATTGGCACCACGACCAGCTGTAAGCTTCTTGACCTAGGACAATAGTAATGTATACATGATTTATTTCTTTTGTTATCTGTCCTTCAATGTGATCAGAATTACCTTGTCTTTCATGCTTTCTGTTTTGTAATCAATAGTAGCCATAGCTCCAAACTCTTCCACAATGCTTAGCTTGTCTGTGCTTGCTGCTCCAATTGCCTTTGATATTTTCAGTAAAACAATAGATCAGCACTTCTAGCAGTTTGATAGGAAATCACGTTAGATACTGGTAGCCACTAATTAACCCTTCATACAGGTTCTGCTGTCACTAGACTAGGAGAGTTTGTAGCAGTAGCTCTTTCTTTGAATTCAAGGATTTCACCAGTTTCCAAAATTCCAGTATCACAGTACCTGCCTTGATCAATCAACCCTGTTGTGTTAAAGGTACTGATGGGATTTGAAGGAAAGTTTAGTATAAAAAAAGCATCATCAAACCTTTGCTCCAAGTGCATTCACAGCAATGTCCACTGTAGCAAGTCCAAGAGCACCTCCTGCAGCAGTTACAAGAACTGTCTGCCTAAATCATAAAAAAATGTACAGTGTATTTCCAGTATATATAAATGCACTTGTTAACTCATTACAACTGTATTTTCTCTTCAGTCTTGAGAACACACAGCTTGAAATCATAGCAGTTCAGCTTGCCAATAAATTATAAGTTGAGGAATAAGAAGATACAACTTGCCCTGGTTGTAATTTTGCTTTGTGAGTCAAGCCGACATAGGCTGTTCCATATGAAACTGGTAATGCTGCTGCTTTTTCAAATGTTAAACTGGGAGGAATTTTCCACAGTGCCTAAAAATCAGAGAAAAATGTACATTGAGATTAATGCGTAATTCACTATAAATACTACTTTATCGTCCAAGCTTTAACTGCATGCTAACTAGTACTAGATATAGATATTCCCATGTCAACCAAATGCCATGCACATCAATTATTTACTAACTAGTTGTTTCACACGTCTTTTATGGTATAAACTCTAATGCAATATACTTGTCACCATCTAATAGAGCAAGTTGCAGTTTAATTACCTCTTGTTGCAAAGTAGCTTCTTCAGACCATCCACCCAAACTAGTGATACCCAGTATGCGATCACCCTGCAAAGAGTCAACTTCCGCTTCATTACATACATTTCAATCGTAGTTAGGTGTTTCTTGGTGTTGTAGGATGTATGATCATATTTTGATTTCTGTCAAGCAGGCAATGCTTCTCAACTTGTTGCAAAGGCAGGGTCCCAGTGATGAACCTTGGAGAACTCCACTATGGAAATTACTGCTATTTCCAAAAGACAAAAAATGTCCAAGCTTTTTGTTGTCTCGAATGAAAATCACCTTCCTTAGACAAATATTGAGAAATTGTCTGTCTAAACCTTCAGATTATGGCATATCCTGAATATTTTACCTTTGTCACCATGGTGACATTGTCTCCTACATCTATCACTTCTCCAGCTATCTCGCTTCCTGCAACAATATTGTTATTAACAACTCAGGTAACAGGGGTGGATTTAGGGGGTGTCCACTGGTGCACGGGACACTCCCTTTGCTTTGTTTTTATAGTCAAACGGTGCACTGGACACCCCCTTTTCGCCGACTTAAATGGTTTCTGAACATTTCATTTTTCTTTTTTATTTTGGGACACCCCCTTCAAAGATTCCTGGATCTGCCCCTAGGTAAAATTAAAGGAATTATTTCTTGGTCACATCTTTCATTGAGAGAATAGATTTGTATTTTCTTTTGCATCATTTTCACATGTCAAGGTCTCATCAGTGAAAATGTTTGCTTATTTGTTTCCAAAGACAAACACATTATTTCTCAATAAACTTCCTTACTTTGGCTTGGGCTTTTTTTTCCTATTTCACTGACCATGTATAATTTCCTTGAGTATCTTTTCTTTGTTTAATGGATATACATGGCAAGAAACATGAATATATGCACCTCAAATGAAGAGGTGCCTCGCCTCTCACCTATGTGACCTGGGTTCGAGCCCCGCTGAGCTGGTTGACTGTGAGTAGAGTTTGTTGGTTCTCTCCAGTGCTTCGAGGGTTTTTCTCCAGGTTCTCTGGTTTTCCTCCCTTCATAAAAACCAACTTCTAAATTCTATTTCAATCTTTGGTGACCTTATCAATTGGGCTATAGTCTGTTAGGCCCACTGTCCACCTTGGAGTGGTAAATTTAATAGAAAGAAAGTTTTCTAGGGAGGGAAGCATGGCCTTATTTCTGACACAAATACTAATGTAATGTTGCAATTTGATCAGGCAATGTTTCAACTTCTGATGGAACTTGAAAGTTTCAAAGTGCAATTTGAAAATTTGAAGTTGGTACTTGAAAATTTTAAATTGCCATCCAGTTATCCAGTTGGTAGTGTAGCTCAAAAATGAACTCAATAAGGAAAAGAATTTGAATGTGAAGTTGTTCTTTCCTTTCCGTAAGGGGTATACCCAACTAGGTAAAAAGAAAACCATGATTCTGTCCTACCAGGAACAAATGGTAATTCTGGTTTTTCTTGGTATTTTCCCATGCAAACAAGAACATCAGCAAAGTTGATGCCACTGCTATGGACAGCCACTCGGACCTACAATTGTAGCATTGGAAAAAATCTAAATATTTTTCTAAAGCTCTTTAGGGGACTAATTACCCATAAACAACTAATATATCAAGGTTTTTAATGCCTTCACTGTAGTTCAACCAATA
>JAABNW020109556.1:0-14693 GCA_015164035.2 Radianthus crispa
CTAGAGATGTTTTCTGAATATAAATCTTGAAAACAGATATTTTTATGGCAATAACAATGGCTAATTAATTCCTAAATTTTATTTCTATTTTTTAAATTGTTATTTTTAGGTGTAAATATATAAAACAAGAGAAAATAAATGACTTTGACCCACAACACCATATCTGCATGCACTCGATGCCACATGATGCGGACATCCATTACCAAGTAATCAGTGTACCAAACACCATACAATTTTCAAGGGGAGAATAATTCATTTCTCACATTGTTAACATCCATTGCATAGCTTTTTACTCACATTTTCCTTTGATAACCTACCTTTTGAAATAATGAAAAACAAGGTGCATTCTCCACACTAGGTGGTGGGAGCTTGACCACACCTACCCAGCCATATTCATACAAATCACTATCATCAGATGTGTTGCATAAACCAAGAGGATGAATCTGCAAATGACCAAGTAATAACATCACAATCTGACAGGAATAAACAGTTGATAGAAACAGAAAATAATACTTAAACTTGATTATTGAAAATATAATTAAAAATAAGTGTCATCAAAACACAGATCAGACAGTCATTGTTTTACTGTAACCCCAGATTAAATAAATGATAACAGAGTATCTAATAATAAATAGAAAGTAAGGGCAAAACAATAGAATGTTTTTGAATCAATAACCCTAACTGTGAGCAGACAATGACAACTTATCGCATAACAGTGTCCTCAAAAACAATCTTTTAAGACTTTACTCCCCCAAAAAAATCTGGAATTTATTACATGACAAGTATATGGTCATGTAAATATGAATAAATCTTTATTTCCAGGTTCTTTTTAATGCCCTTTCAGTGTAAAATGAACATTTGATAGTAGAGTACCTAACATTAAAATAATACTGCTTCAATAGAGTTGGTCTAAACATTTGCAAATGTCATTACAAAGCTGGCACACCTCCTCAGTTGCTAAAAGACATTGGGTACTAGACTGAGAAGTGAACCTATGACCTTCTGTGTATAAGATTGTTTCCCACCAACTGGGCCAGCTGGATAGCTGCTTGCAATGGGAAAACAGTCTGCACTTTTATATAGCACAATGAGAAAACAGGCTGTGTATTCATTTAATAGGCAGAAATGGTCACAAAAAGGGCTGAATAGGCATACCTGCACTACAACATTAAAACATTTTTCACATAGATATAAACTCTAAAGGCTATCAAAAGACAGTCTGAACATCAATATGAGTATAAAACCTTACTGCAATTTTCATAATTACACGGACACAAACATTATGAGCTGCCCGTTGAAATTTGCTTTTTCGCTGCTGCTAGTCAAAGATATAAAATGTAATTAGGAAAATCGCAATAAGAAAGGAATACATGATAGCATCCAATCTAGCAATCCTTCACCTGTAGTCAAGTAACTCTTTTCATTTCTGATATTGCTTTGTTTAATTAACTGTATGTTTGAGATAGCTGGTAAAATATTGATATGATATTGGCCATTCTTCTATTACAGGTGGCATAGACTACACTTGAGGATATTTTGGGTGGTATAATGAATTATTTGGATTACTATTTTGATTTACTCTTTCTTTCGAATCGGATGACACAAATCCAACCAAAGTAAAATTGAAAACACAATTTGGAGCCATTTTCCCATCTCCATTACTCCTTGTTTTTCAAATACCTGTTTATACAGGTTTTTTTTTATATATTCAAAGAGACTTTCCCATAGGACCAACCTTTTTCATTATCCGTTTTTTAGATTTAGCTTTCATGACTAAGAGTTTTTATACTCATTTCCTAAGTTTGGAAATAATAATAATTATTATCTTTATTACTTGAGGCCCACACTTTAGTAAAGAAAAAAGATAGGAGTTTTCCCAAACATACAGAGATAACAAAGCATGTTCCTGTAATATAGTTTTTCGATTTAGAAAGTCATTAGCGTCTTATAATGAATTTACTGATCTCCAAGGAATGATCTTAAGTTACGCGACATATTCTAAGGATATCAATCGATTTTACAGATGTTGGTGGCCATTTTCAAACCATCGCAATCGAACAAAAGATTACTATAAAATATGAAAACCCAACACTGCTGCCGAATATAGGAAGTCTGCTATACGAAGTTGACTAAATTTAGCCAGGATTAGTCACTTTCGGCTTCTTGAATACGCTTATGATCCTATTTTCCTGATTGATGTCAGAACTCTTTACAAAGGGAATCATTCGGTAAAAGAATACTGATCGTTAAGGAGCAGATGGTCTTCAAATTTCGAGTAATTTGGCCCTGTTCAAAAGGGCCGCAAGCAATAGAAACTCATTGTTTGGGATCGGGTGGGTTTTCACTTTAGAATTATTGACACCAGCGAAACGATCAGACGAGATACTCGGCTGTGAGAGATAATCCTAGTAAAATTGCGCTCCTTCCATTAAACGAGCGTCTCGGAGCCAAATCAAAGCGTACTTCACGTTAAGATCACTCAAGCAAAAAATTAATAAACGTACCTCTAAAAGCTAAGGCACTTGCGGTTTCGGCCCGTCAAAGAGTTATTACTTTAGTGGAATTTGTGTGATACAAATAGTTAATAAAAGATGTGCGGACAAAAAGAAATTTTATTGGAGTGTTCGTACGTGTTAATTCATGTCTTTGATTTTGCCTCTTGAAGTGAAGAGCATGTTTACTATGATTATCTGTAATTTGAAGTAATTATCTATTTTATCGCGCGGCCACTTAACTCAGGAGATCAGTCGAAGTTCAAGTGGAGTGAAGCTAATCCGAAAAGATTCATCAACTCAAGGACATATATCTCAGAGATAATGTTCGGGGGGGGCTATAATGCAAAATAGTTCACGATAGGGTTATAATAATGAGCTTGCTGTAAGTTAAGAAATTTAGGCTTTTACATATTATATATATCGTATAGATAAATATACAAATATATACTATAGCTCCATCGTGTTCAGCATTATACGTCCACGAAAATATTCATATCACCACTATGTAACACAAAGCACGCTTCCTTCAAGCATTGAACTTCAACTTCATCCATCCCGTCATCTATATTTATTGAAAGTTATTAAGAAAGCTCTATTTGTTCTCTTCTTTAAGACTTGCAAGCTGAAAGATTTTCATCTTGCGCCATTCCTGAGCCAATAAGAACGGCAATTCTTAATTTCCAAAGTGATATGAGCTGTTTAATCAAGCGAATGAATATATGAGTAGAAAATCCTTATCTTGATGTGCCCGAAACACCGCGGAATAATCGGAAGTGACAATAAACAATTCTCCAAACCAGCACAAGACATTCCAGCCTTGGTTTTAATATCATCCGAGAGAGAGAGAGATGTTCAAAAACAAAGGCCAAAGTTTTGAGTTAACTCCACGGGTTTCGCACAGTAATACCGCCAAAACAAAAGCAATCTAAATGGTAAATGATTGTATTGTTCTCAATTTAATTCAGAACTAGCTTGCTCCTTTTAATTATCTCTGAAGTGCGGTCAAAACGCTTTTGTGTAAATTGTAATTGCACTCATTGTGGGTCTCGGTCCTTTGAGAGCCGATATTGGACGCTTATAATAACTTAGCATCGAGAATTAAATTTGTTTTTCAGGTCCACTTAAAACAATCCAAGATTGGTTCAGCCAGTAAGCTTTCCTTTTGGTTATTAGTGTTTATCTTAGGCCTTATTTCAATAGATCGACGTATACCGACCTTACAAATAATAATAGACTCTCCGCTCTTATCCTTGAAATAACTCATCATAGAGCGAGTGTTGAAAAGCCTCAATCACCACTTAAGAAAAACCTAAAGAAGTACCATTTAACGTTTTGAAGAGCATACTAAATTAATGATATGAGAACACAGAATGATTAGTGTTCTATATTGAACTTTTCTTGACAAACACCGAGTCCCAAATGTAATCCCTCTCGATTCGCAAGCGTTACAAGGTATGACTTTTTGTTAGCTGTAAACGAACTTTGGATAGCCTTTCCGCGGTGGGTTCTGTCATTAAAAGGCCACCATATAAACCTTAAAATAACACTATCGATGCAATGGTAGTGATAAAACAACACTCGATGCCACGTGTGGAATACAGCCGAGCAGTGACGTGCGGATGGCTCAGAAGTTATTTCAATTTGGCGGCCTTGTAAAATAATTACCAACCTAATGAGAAAACAAGCTGTCCATCAAAGCTACGGAAAAAGCTCTACTACCAACCTTGTCCCGCAAAGAAACCGCGTATTATGATCCCATGAATATGGCTGATGCCAATTCCTGTCGGTATACACTAGCTGCTTGTTATTATTTGATTCGTAAAGCAAAAGTTTTGCTTCCGGAATGCAAATACACTTCGGTCAGCTCAATCCTGGCACACAGTAGTGACCTATCGACCTCTCCTTTGCAAATCTTGGCGTATATGAGAGAGAAACTCAAAGAATGATCAAACAGGGGCTAGGAAATCATATACAAGCTGAAACATAGTTTAGAACCGGGCTTGAGAAACGCGCAGCTAGCTAGGAAATGCGCAATACCTTAGAAGTGAAATATAACAACACTAACTGATTGCAAGATAGTTGTCTTGTCACGTATGTGAGTGACTCACTCACTCAGGATCTGAAATGAACACGTCTTTTTTGGTAGTTTCGTCGATTCAGACAAAAATAAAAACACTCTTGTGAGTGTACTTACATGGTAGAGCGAATTTTCATTGCGTCAAATAAATCTCCGATCGTTGCAATCAAAATGCATAAACTGTTTGAACGACATTCGGAACTCGCTGGAGAAGTTACTTCGAGAGGGCTAGAGTAAATATTTTAACACTCGTCAAAACCCAAGCGCATCAAGAGTATATTTTCCTAGGGTTCAAAGAATTCTTACGTGGTTGTGATCGATTGTTTTGATGTTTTGGTAAGCGTAGCGTAAGCTTTCGTGACAGTGCTTGAGGCTAGTATAATTACAATTATGTAGAGGCCAATGTTCGACCGATGAATGAAAACGATCGGTGCTCTCATTAAAACGAACCGACAACAGGCACGGACCATACACTTGAGAGTATTTATAAGCATGCCGTAGTTTGGCAGTCACTTTGTAAATATAACCATCAACTGACGACTTCAATTCCTATCGCCGGTGCTGAGAGATACTTGGTAGATAAGAAGGCATTTGGAGTATCCTTCGACCATAAGTAACGTAGTTTTGAGGTCTACGCACACAACGCAACAGCGACCCGTGGTTTATTTACGTTTCGGCTTTCAATAGGAAAAATCTTTCGAAGTAGAAATTTTAACACTATTTAAATAAGAAAAACTTACCTGAAGAATGTCCCCTTCGGCACTGGTTGCTGCGCCTGCCTTCGAAAAACTTCCCTTGAGTTCATAAGTATAAGTCGTGTAATCATGGCCAGTATTTTCGTATATCACAACCTCCACTGAAGCGGTTTGTGTGTCTTGCACATTGCCAGCGCGCACGTGAAACAGTATAGTTGCACTACATAACAACAGATATAAGACGCTGTATTCCATCGTGGTTAAGAGGATAGTTTACGAGCTTCGGTTATAGCATTTCGTGAAGGTTGATGACCCAACTGTGGATTCGGAGCTCTGCTTTGTGCTACAGCTCAACGCCACAGTTTATTCCTTTGGGGGCGTCTGTTGAATTCTACTCGTGTGCTTTTTGTTTTTGTTCTTTACGCGCCGATGCGAGTTGACCGCCAACCTAAGCACCGCCTTCTTCTATCAATCATGGAATCTGTCAAAAAATAATTAAAAAATCATTAATGGTCTGGTTGCTTGGATTAACACAACTTTTTGTAATTTTGAAAATACTTGGCTCTCGTTCCGTTTTGTTATGATTAAAATATCTCCAATCCTATTGGAGTTATCTCAGGAAGAGCTACCTAATTTCATACATTTTCGGGTTTATTGTGCATAAATCTAGGATTTCCAAGTACCTCTCATGAAAAGGTTTCCTAAGGCGGATCTTCAAAGCTAGAATTTATCTCAAGTTATTGTGCCACTTCTATTGCCTTGCTAATTAAATAATCCGACGCAACGACGACATCGCTTTTCTCAAACTTCGCCGACGAGTTATGACTTTGCCAGTCGTTCATATCATTTAAGTAAGCGGCACGTTAGAAAGGGCATAGAAGACTATGTTGTTTGACTTCATGATTGTCATTGTGTTTAATATTAAAATCCATGCATGCAAATGTAAAACTTATTTGCTTTGGTGAAAAAAGTGAGATGGTTCAAATAAAAGAAAAGAAGATCCATTAATCTCAAATTCGGCTGACCCGATAAAGCGAGACTCTGTGTCCTCTGAGTGTGTCCTCTAAACGGGGTACGTTAGACCTTGTTCTTGGCGAGGGAGTTGGCCTCGTCCAACGACTTAAGCCACAATTATTCATTCCCAGGTAATTAACCAACAAGAGAACTTCTAAATATTTCATAATCCATTTTTACTTCACGAACAGCCGCACCAATGACAAATGAAGGTGAATGATTGTATCGACCGGTATGCCTCTCACTGGCTTGTGTTAATTGAAACTTTGTTTCGCCGCAATGACTCCAATAACGCAAGTAAATACATTATTGCGAGCCAAATTAAGGTGTATATTATGCGCCTAAGTCATCACGCTTTGCCTCATATTAAGTTTCGTTTTCATTTGATTACAAGAATGATCACAAATATTGCAATTACTTGTTGTCCCTTTACTCTTACCCCAGCTCGAGTCCCATTTGACAAGTGGTCTAGGAACTCAACTTCTTGCGTTTCTCCGGCCATAACTTTCACTGACCTTTATTTTTTCACTTCCCTATTACCTGGTTTTGTTTCTTAATTTTTATTCTTAGCTTTGTTTTGAGATTCTTTATTTATTTTTCTATCTATCCCTCTCTACCGAGATGACGTTTTTACTATATTCTGCGTCCCGAGTACAGACTCTGATATGAATACAACCCGAACGGGGGGTATGGAACCGCGTCATACCGTCATGAAATATAAATTTCAAAACCAGTGATGGATAACCACCTAAGAGTTGTAAAAGAGCCGCTCCAGTTTGATTCTTTCTAGTGACTCGCACCCTGTTGCATCCAAAGGGTTCCCGCTACAATAACACGTTGGCCATTGGTCTGGCGCAAGACACCGATATCAACAAGAACCCTCTCGCTTAACTAGAGATGCTGAGATCCGATGGATAATGACGGAAAACAACTTTCAGAAGCTCGAGTTCCCGTATTCAATGATTTCTTTGTATATTTTCGGGAGGTTTAACCAAGATCTCTGGTGATAAACACTACAGGTCAAACAGCGTGTGGTAGGAAGATTTGATGATTCGCCGACTTTGTTAGGCGGCTCTTTGGACTACATAACATGTCCTGTTGTGTTACGTTCTCACATGCTCTCCGCGCTTTTCATTTTCGTTTCATAACTTCTGCTCATCAAATCATCCTGTGCTTTCCGTTGGTCTCCTGCGAAAGCTGGCTGTGCTTTCGTGAAAGGACGTCCGTTCTTATACCCTAGAAAAATCGAAACACCAAAAATCCTGATCCGTTTCCATACAAATGAAAGGAAGGAAAAGATATCTGGTGTTGATCTGCTGTTTCGAGTATTGTGACATGTTGAATTGAAATAAATGAATAGTCTGGACAAAGATGCTATGAAACAAATCATTTTGATAATCACCCGCTTAATATTTACCAATTCTTAGCTATAAGAGTGATTACTGCATTTCTTTTAGTTCCATAAAAAGAAATAAAAATATCCCGAAATGAGAATAATCCAGCTTGGAAAAAAATTTGACGACAAAAGAAATCCATTTGATTTCTTCTCCAAAATGAAGATTTACTAAATGCAGACTTTTTCATTATTTCCGCTGATATGTCAATTAATGTTTGTCTTGTGTGTAAGCCGCGTATCCCGACTAGAATAAGCAACGTCCAATCCCTGACTCACAATTGTAATCACCATAAACTAATCACAGGCCATCCAAACAGACCAACGAGAAGGATTATAAAAATGTGATGAAGATCGGGTTTTCAAAAGGCTTCAAGCAAGCCGCCAAGAAGATGAGTGAAAAACAATGTCATCACGCATCGTATTCACCGCCAAGGTTTTCTAATCAAAAATGGCCTTCAGATTCCCTACTCACTTATATTCCACCAACCAATTCATTTGGATATGTGAGTTACCCGCAATAGTTTGTTGGGCCACCTCGAGTGTGGTCAATGGCTAATGACACTTTGTGGGTTTGCCGCTCGTTTATGCTATAGAAAGTCCTTTAAAGTCTTCTAATCATTAATCTGTCACACAGTTAGGGTTCGTTACACGTTTGTTTGCAGCAATGCTCGGATGATAATAAAAACCTAAACATAGCTGAATGAGAAATAGTTCATTTAAGGATACAGGATACCAGTCTGTTTCATAGTCCACTAGTCTTTCGCTCTATCAAAAATATGCAATTCCACATTGTGTTTATGACACCCAGTTGGCTTTACCATCTTACGTGACCAAACCTTTGCCGCCATTTTTCTTTTCTTTTGATATTCATTTTCATTGAAAGGTAATTTAAAAGTCTCATATGAGTTATTACGTTCCTTTCCGCGTCAGAAATAAAAATGTTCCGTTAATACTCGGAAGATCATTCCCCACCTGCCTCAGTATCATATCCTACTACCTGTCCCATCTGTTTCTGTACTACTGAAAGAACTTGTCTCGGAGTTTCTTTTCGACTTGTTCATCTCTCTAAACAACTTACACTTCCACGGATTAAAGTGAGCATTTCATATTCTCAATTCCTCCAATTCAAAACCTCGCCACGTACCGCAGATGTCGGATGAGGTCCATCTCTCTGACTGCCTTTCACTAATGAAATATCAGTATATGGCCGGTATAAAAATATAAGGCCACTTCATATTTGAAGTACTGGCCAACACAACGTTCTAATTTACCTAAAACAGCCGCCACCACTTGAAGCTCTCTCTCGTGGAACCCAAGCTTACCATTAACTGCCAGTGTAGCGGTTTGACATCAAAATATAAAACGGTATCCCAGTGCAGTTATTGTGTGTCGGATCGAGACCATATGGACTAAACCATGCAGCTGTTTGGCATATGGATGAGGTCTATAAATAGCGGATAAGTGAAATATCGATACATCTCATTCTAAGTTTGAAGAAGATAATTAACCAGTCTTGAGTTAAAGTTCCGCTTTTGAACCACTGTTTTTGGTATACAAATTGTGATCTGGAGCTGGATTACGGGTGGTCAAATATCGCCTCATTCCAGGTATTCAGTCCTCACCCTGCTGCGAGTATAGACTTAAACGGTTCCCTTGCGACACTGGATATTGAAATTTATTAACTGAAAAATAGATTATTCATGGACTTGGGAAATATTCTTTTTATAGTCATTTTTGACTTTCTCCTTTTCCCAAGCTATTACCGAGCAGCCTGGAGGCTTGTAAGCCACAAAATAGAGTAGTGTCCATTCCTTTTCATTCTTACCAAGCCGTTTACTCATTCCATGGTAACCCGATGAAATCAAACCAGAATGTTTTTTCGTGATCGTCTATATAAAAAAAGCCTTGACGCAATTTTCGCCAACTTTGCTCTTGGTTTGACATTGTTTATATTTAAAAACATTTGCTTAGAATAAAACTTGGATACATACCGTTATATATACCGTCGGAATATGTCGCTGATTCTGATACATGGACTCCAGTACTCCATTCAACTCTCTACTATTAACATTAAACCGTACTTATCGATTATTTGACTTTGCAACTTATTTTTCTTCTGCCCTTCCGTCTTTCAGCTACATTTTGCGACTAGTCATTCGATTCAGTATGATAATCCTTTTGTGTTTCTACGTGAAAACGAGGCTAGTCAGTCCAGAACAATGGCTATTCAAATTGGACGCTGTAATATTATTCGGTGAATAATGTTTGCAAAAATATTATAAATTTATTTTCAAGATTTGCATGTTGTCCAATTCAAATCTTAAAATCTTTTTCTTACTGCTGTTCTAGAGGACAAAAGAATGGAAAATACATAAACATGGAGCACACATTTATTTATACTCTAAGTATCCAAAATAGGAAGTGGAGAATGTATCATGTTTCTTGATACTTTTCTTTTATCCGTTGTTGTTGTTGTTGTTGTTGCAGCAGATTTAAATTACTGTATATTGTTTAGTGCTTACAGCGAGTGATGACTGGTCAGTATGACAAAGTTACTGAAAGAATCCCAAGTAAATTCATTGTCACCGTTCGTAGCGGCAAAAAACGGATTTGAATTATCAAGGATGAATCAAATCTGATCGATTATGGCTTTGAGTTTTGTATTCTACTGTCACCGGCTCCCGATGTGTTGACCATCGCTTTGTTACCATCAATTTATTTTGGTTTTGAGCCAGCTGAGTTCAGTGGAGTTAATCAATTTCTTATTCAATTATTCACCTAAGTTTGAGACTCAAATTAAGAAAAACGGCTGGATATAGGCGTAGTTCACAAGCAGCCGAGATGGTTATTTACGCTATGGCACAGAAGACACTGATCGGACATCGCTTTCAATCGCTTTGAAAGAGCCGATGGAGATAATGCAACAGGACGGGTGATCGCAAGCACCACAGTCACATAAGTCTTTCGGCACTTCTGTAAGCCGGAGTCTGCCAAAGCTACTTCTGTTTTTGGTTTTATGGGAACCAAGTTTGAAGCCTCGTCGAGTATAGCTGGGTTTTAGCTGGGCGTTGACTTGAAAACCTCAGTTCAACTGATTTGAAAAACACGAGCAATTAAGGGCACCGACAAGAGAAAACCCCAGCGGGGTGGGTACTGTCTAATTGTTTTCACTGTTTTTACACGCGAACAGACATGTATACTCTGTTGGTGTCATAGTTTATGGCAATTTTCTTTCTTGTAGTTATCTTAACCATTACACACTTGAGTTTAACGACGGTAATCATTGCCTTGCTCTATTTAAAAACGAAAATAAGAAAACTCTTTTCTCCAAAAGTGGCGAAAGTTTGGTGCAGGCCTTCATTGGTGATTCTGGATCATTGTTTTGTGTTCTCATTCTAAGACTTCTATTCGAATGATAAAGCTTCCCTTGCTTTACCACATAGAACGTTTATCAGATTTCACACAGCTATGAGAGTTCATAATATGACGTAGTATCAAGGTTGCGGTGTGAGTGCTTGATAAATGGTCAATGTAATTGAAAAGTGGGCGTTCTTGTGGAGGGGTCTGAAGACGAACTGGTCAGAAAAAGAAGGCCAAAAATTTACATATGATAATTGCATTGATTGAGAAAAGTGAATGAAAAAAAAAACTTGTCAGTCGTTTTCTACGAAGTTGTATGGTCGGCTGAATTCAAGTGCATATAAGAATCTTTTCAAGCCTGGTCGTCACTGATACATTTCAGTGATATTGATTCATATTATTGCGCAAATCCTTGAATTTAAAATTGTGAGGATTCACCTTTTTAAAACAATGAATATAAGGTGTCACCAAAATACGGATGCATACTCAACAAGCCGGCTCGGCGGGGCCTGTAATCATTGCTTTGAATCAATGTAGAGGTCTAAAACACATGGCAGTGCAAATTGTTTCTTCACGCCTTGGTTTCCCTAATAGTTTTTATTTTCCAATTCTCTTAACTTTCCTTTCACTTAAGAAGGGAAAAGGGAAACTTCTTTAGAGAGAAATGAAAAAATCACCCGTGATTAAATCAGTTTGTCTGCAATGTTACCTTGGTCCTAACAAGGGAAGTCCAAAAATAGTTGCTTTATACACCGGCACCTTTTAAGGCCCGTTTACACGTGCAGTTTGCTGCGATTTGCGTGGCGATTTTGGTCATAGTAAAAAGTGGAAAAAAATTTGCCAAAAAAAAATTATTCAGGACACCAATGTTATCAAAATAAATGTATATTTAGAGGGGTAAAACAAAATTCATAGTATTTTTGAAAATCGCACCTGCAAACGGGCCTTTGAGCAATTCTGGTCTCCAGAGCCTGCATGATCTCTTGTTAACCAAGAGAGAAACGCATACTATGGGAACGAGATTGTTAGTTTAGTTTCTCCAGCTCTGTATATATCCCAACATCGCATCTTTCAATGACTGTGTATTTTTAACAGTGATAAGGTTGTTTTGCTTTGTATCGCTGCCACGTACTTTAGCCAGCCAGTATTTTTTGACTTTTCAAATCAAAGTGTCTATAGACCTTTTCGGTAGCGTGACAATGTTTTCCCATTTCAGATCACGTGTCATTCTCTAGAGAATATGATTCTTTGTTTAAGGTGCATCCATATTCATGTTCCTTCTCGTGCACAACCGTCAAACAAAGAAATGATACTCTTGGGAATGACAAGTGGTCTGAAATGGGAAAACATTGTAACGCCACCGAAAAGGTCTATTGCGTGGCAGAGTGGTGCAAGGCGCTGGCTGTTGATGGTCTGGGGGCCGGCTAGCGTCTCCCTGAGCTAGAACTTCATTTCTGTAAATAAAGGCAGAAGGATATAATCGCCGTCATGTCTGAAGTCCATACGATGCTAAAGCTCTGCGTATGTCTCGGAATGATGGTCACCGTTTACGGGCACAGTTTATTTTTGTAGTTATCTGTCATCGGACGCCGAGTTCGAATCCCACCGTATCTACATTATATTTTTTTCCCTTGAATTAAAAAATTCGATACAATATTCAAGATCGCACCCATCGTTATGTGATCCTTACCAAACTTCAGTGTTGCAAATGGCGATTTTAGCTGTCAAAAACTCAAGTCGGCGTCGAGTCCAGGCCCCCATTTCATTCTAGAAAATGGTGGGGAGTTACCATCCCGCTCTACGTTGGAAGAGCTGTTTATTTGTTGGTTCAAGATCATTTACGCCAATGGAGGACGATCAGGAATTTGATTGACAGCTAAAAATCGCCGTACGCAACACTGAAGTTCGTGAGCGCGTAGCAATATATACAGTGGTAATAATACTACTTGAAATGTCCTTGATTCTCTTCTCAAGAAGCCTGCATGAACCCTGCCTCTTCACTCGCACCACGTGTCATAAGTGAAAGAGTATCATTTCAGCGACGACTTTTCATGATCATGTGGAAGAGACGTGAACTGGAGAATTCGACAGATGTTAAAACATGTCTAAGGTAAATAAGTCTAGATCGGCCAGATTTACACATCCATATGAAAATTCCAATCCGTCGTGAGTTTTCTTCAGCTCAGATCTGGTACGCGTGCGTGCTCACGTGAAGTTGTAAGCAAGTGAGGATTACCCTGCGAGCAGCTTCCTACAAACCCCTCTGCTCGCAGGGTACGTGAGGATTGGCAGAAAACGCGAAAGAAGTCACAAGCAAGCTTACTTTTAATCACGTGACTCTGCAGTGACTGAGGGCGGGCAAACGCGGTTGACTGAAGAACAACCTTCGCAGATGTTATGTTTGAAATGCAAAAATAAGTTCATAAACTATTCTATCTGATGATCATTACAACATGAAACCAGAAAACAAGATATCAATGTCTATACAGTAATACCTCTGTTAAGCGGTCACACCCATTAATTTCTTTGCACTCACTCTAATTTCTCTTTTTTTTTCTTTCCTCTGACCTTTTGACTGTCGCAAAGTTCGTTTTCATTGTTCTAAACCTCCATTACAAGCGGTCATAAAATAATTTCTAAAGGGATAATTTTGCAATACTGGCAATATGATGACACGGATAAGCGATGAAAATAGAAAGATAAAAACTAGTGACAAGTCTGGTTGAGGCTTGTACAAGCCCGGGAACAGGGGATCAAAAAGGGTCAAAGTGAAATTATATTAAGGACAAAGCGAGGGCGCATTGTTAAACGTCCCGAGAGATTTAGATAATTTGTTCAAATGTATTTAAGGACAAAGTTAATCTATACAAGTTAGTTACCAAGAACCGTGAAAGCGAACAAGTATCACGAAATGAAATTCAACCGACTCGAAGAAGCAAGTTTCAAGTTATGATTATGGTCTGAACAAGGCTATAGGAATAAGTGACGAACTCCGTCATTTTGCCGGCCCAATTTATTGGATAACAAAGTCGAGTGACTGGATATATACATTATAGCTTTGTAGCGCAAAGCGTCAAACGAATGTAACGGAATATTTTAAGTAAACTGTTAATGATGTAGCCTTTGAAGTTTAAAAGTTGACGTTAACCGTAACTATAGCAATAAAATGCTATAAATCGTTTAAGTCTCTATATCGATGTATTTTCTTATTTCAAGATACTTTTGTCTATTAAAATAACCAATGAAATAACGTACTCAGCCATTTCCACCCATTTATCAGTGTTGATTTACACTACCTCCATTCAGCGGCCAACTTCTATTAAGCGGTCACTATGGAAAGTTCCGAGAATGACCGCTTAATAAAGGTACCACTGTAGTGTAATGAGTTTGTTTTTCGTCCTATGTTGAAACCTTCCAAGGGCTTTTTCAAGTTTTCACTTGAGTATCTTGTGATCTTGCTATGATCATTAAAAATGATGTCGCCGGATAATTTTTCTGATAACTATGCAAATTTACAAGTAAAAACATTTCAAAAACTAACGCATTTCATAACATCCCTAACGTACGGTACGGCTCCAGTCATAGAGCGAATTTCGTATGAGTGGGAAACGGACCGTAAGAGTTACGGTACGGACACGGCTACGTTACGGAAAAGC
>JAABNW020109778.1:0-14686 GCA_015164035.2 Radianthus crispa
TCCTCATGAGACAAAAGAGTTTATAATGGTAGCCACAACAGTGAAAAGAATTTTGGTTTTACTCAAATCTGTACAAAACTGAATCTGAGCCCAGATTTGAAGGCTACAATCTTAATTTGAATGTTGTGAATGAGCTGGTTTCACTGGAAATTCATAATTTTTTCTAAATGTCAAGATATTAACAAATAAATAAACCTGTACTGGGAGGTTTAAAATTGTGTTTGTTTTTTAAAAACAAATTAATTAAAGCTGTGGTGCAAACCTTTGCTGATAACAATGTTATTAGCTTCAGCATATCTGCATTTGTTCCTCATCAAGTCAGCCTTTACACTCTTGGTTCTTCTGTGTCGGTTCACAGGGACATTCTTGGATGAACTGGAGTTGGTCTTGAACTTATTGAGACTTTGTCCAATAAACCCTTAGAACAAAAGGTAGGTTAATTGACAGCTTAATATTTATTACAAACCTGCACAGATATTCTTGTAAAGCAAGTGTGAACCAGGCTCTGAGGAGAACTGTAAGATGCATGGCCAGCAGTCATTCTCATGCTCGTAGATTTTCCAAAAATCAAATATCTTACATTAATTGTGGATAAAATCTATAAACCAAGGGCCATCAATTTAAAGTTTGTATGTATACTGGCTAAGAGGAAAAATAAGCACCCTGCTGCTTGATTTTCAACTTTTACAGGAATTCTACTTCCCTGTTAGATTGTCTCCTTGATGACTGAAAAATTTGATTTGACATTTTTGGGAAAATTATCACATATCGACCTGACACTAATAATATACATCTACAGCAGCTATAATAGTCTCTGACTACAGGACATGGTTAATATTTGCTGTGGACTCTAGTGAAAATCAAATCAATTAACTTGCTACTGGAAAACAAGCTTTTTCACATCTAAAAATGACTGAAGTTCATTTTCTTGCTAGTAAACATCAACAGTGACTACCCAAGGATTGTCTGCAGTGTTGGGTCCCGAGTTACCCTGAAAATCTGGACACCGGCATTTCTCCACCAGCAAGCATTAATATCACATTTTAAATGTGTACAACAAATGTTTCCATAACTCATTTACCAGTGATTGACCCAGTTCTTGTTCTGGCCCTTGGAGCCCTCTTACTCTTTGATCTCTGAAAGTTTTCACTTTCTAGTTCATCACCAGATGATGTCATAGCATAGTCCCCATCCTCGTCGCCAAGCATTTTTGCTCTCTCATAAACATCATTAGGGACCATACCAATCTGATCAGCATTTTTTAGTAAAGTCTCAATAATCTCAGTCTGATCTTTGAGCAGTTTCTCTGAAGAACTGTTATTATCTTTTTTTGAATTGTTCATGAGATTAGGAGTCAGGACAATTGCAAGGTTTGACAAACTCATTTTACTCTGTTCTGAGTGTGTTGCAACCTCTGCGGCAAACTTCATCATGTATTGGAGGGTCTGCAGATGAGTTAAAGGCAGCATTAAGCAGATATACAAAATCATTTGTGCGCGCTCGTTTTCAGTTTCCTGCTTCAGTGATTTGATAAGGCTGTCATGGTAAAGATTAGTGAGTAATGGCTCTTGGAGATTCCGGAAGAATTGTTTTATCAGACTTGCCACATCATGGGGATGTGCTGTGGAGATATCTTCACCAGCTTCAATTTGTTGCTGTAAAAAAAAAGAATTGATCGACTTTAAGATAAGAAACTTGTCATAAAAATTACCAGGGGGGATCAGGAAGGGTAAGAAAATTCCAGGAAGGGGGGGGGGGGTCGTGACAGCATCTTTAATGCTCAATATTCAATTCCTACAAAAATATTCGAGAAAAAAATTACTTTGAGAATTTTCTGTCTTTGAACAGAGCCAGATTTTCTGAATAATCCTTCCGTGCCAATATGTTTGCGAAGGAAACTGCAGGAGTCAACCAAAAATCTGAAAGAAGAAAATCTTCATTAATTTCATATATTTGTATGATAAGAATTTAATAGATTCTTTTCTCACTTGGGAACACCACAGTAAAAATCTTCTCCAACATTTCTTGTTGGAACTTTATCCAGAGGAATACCAAAGACCCCTTCGCCGTTACATTCTATCGCCTGAAAGGGGAAAAATCATATAAAGAGCAAATGTCTTCATCAGCATGCAATATGTACAACTGCAACACGGAACAAAGGAAAAACGTGTTCTTCAAAACCTGGTGGTTTTCAGATTTTTTTGGTGGTTCTTATTTGAAGAATATTATAGCAGAATCCTTAAAGTTGTATGAATCGTAAAAAATAATAATCCAAAGATATTAGTTTCAAGTTAAACAATATGAGGGTCAAATAAGCGTCCAGATTTTTCCAGATTCAATAATTCTTACCAGCTTCGAGTTTGATTTATTCTTGGGGACTTTTAGCCCCATGCTCTTGAGCTCTCGACGAACGACGAACCTGACATTGCCCTTAAAATCTATAGAGGATAAATCTCTCATCTTGTAAGATCATAAGAATAAAATCAAGAAGATAAAACGTTATGATCAAATGGTGTTCGATCTTCTTGGTTCGAATGTTACCGCGCGACCGTTGGTAAACACACTGATTGGTTCATTTCGTCTAGCGCACGACAGGATATCGATCGCGCCGATGATGTTCTGACTACGCCCTATGATACAAATTTCCAGCATATTTCCTCGACTAAATTCCTCCATAAAATGATTTAATAGGTCGAAAGACTCTTAAAATAAGCATTGCATAATCTGATTGGATTTTTATTTCGATACAGTAATTACTTTTTTCTCCGGGCACCTGCTGATTTTAGACGTAGAACGAAGATTTTCCGAATGACGTCGAGTTTTAATCCGAAGCTAAATCCGAAGATTTCGCGATCATTGAAGCGAGCCTACGACTGCCCACGACCGGATGTAACGTATGATGCCCTTCCACACTGGCGGTGCGGCTTTGGCATTTCCTGCTGTGGAAATGACGATATTTTGCTTTCTTACTATATAAATGTTCGCTAAAAAAAAAAAAAACCTCAGGATAGCAAGGTTAACTAAAGGAACTCACCTCAGGTTGGTAGGATTAATTTTTAAAATTATTCCCGTAAACTCAGATCATCAATGGTCATCAATGTCAAGACTTTTTTTGAGAACAACTTGAGTTATTGGTGAACTCAGAAGGGGCTCTTTCTCTCTAATGATCTCCATTAATTTTTTTATTCAAGGTTTGAATTGAAGTCAAACCTTGATTTACATTAATGTAAAAGTACTCAAATTATCCAGCCGTGGAGATCTTATTTTGGAACTGTCATCTGGAAAGAGTTGTTTGACACCGACCGTGATCCCGATTCGTATCAGTCATTTTGACGAAGTATCGGTTTTTTTCTTCACATGTCACTTTGGCTATCATAATTCTCTTATTTAACGCATTTTTCACGGCAGAAGAGGTTAAAGAAAGTGAGGTCGTGAACGACAGAGCTAAGATGGATTACATCGAGAGTGAAGACGACGAGTCAAGCTGCGGAAAGCGCGTTTCTTTGCGCGCTGCGTCCCTCGACAAACTGGTCCAGTTCTGTATTGATGAGTTCGGTATGTTTTTACTTAATAACTACTCTATCTCTACGATCGTTACTGTGACAGTGATCTTTGTAATCTTAGGAATTTGATTCAGAAGGGTAAAGACATTTGTAAAGTAACATGTTTTTGATTGTCATTTAATACCGTCGATCCTCTCAAACAAACTCACCTCTCCAAAATTATCGTGCTAATTTGCGGTTTGTAAAACTCTAGATCTTTCTTTTCAGCACTGTGGTTTTTATTTCTACCAAATACACCTATTTTCTTTAAACACAATCAATTTAATTCACTACACTGAAAAACTTTTGTTTCACGTTGAACTGACTGAGTTTGTTGTTTACATTTGACGACCGATATTTGTTCGATTGTATTAGATCTTTAGCGTGTCAGTGATTTGATTGTCTCTCTCTTTTTACTGTATTTTATAACCAGACGAAAATGGACCCATTAACGAGGAGCCTGTTTTATCAAATGCTTTGTTTACTGCTCATCAGTGGTTTTTGGAATCAGATAAACTGCTGGAGGCTTTCATGGATGCGTATCCTTGCCTTAATTTTTTACGAATCTTTTTTTTTTTGGCTTGATCTTCTAGAATTCTAAGACTTCACTCGTCACAGCTTGCTGTGAAAAAGATATTTAATCTTTTATTGTCTCTCAATCCTATCGGACTTGATCAGTTTGCAGCCGTTTTTACGCATGAATGATGTTTGAGTTTAAAGCTTTCAACTTGTACTTGGGGTTTCTTTGTCACTTATGAGTGAATTTCCTATTAATAATGTTATTGCTTTCTGTCAAGTTTTTGAATTCCCTGAAAACACTAAAAATAAGTGCCGCAAATTAGCAATGTACTTATTTTGTTGTTTAATTATCACTTTTTGATGAATTTCCAGGTGAAAAGACCACTAGTGAAATATTTTTCTGTATATTGAACTTTTTTCCCGAATCAATAGAAAAAAATAGCTTAACTGAAATCTATGTTCATTTTATTTCTCATTTCATTTTTCCTGTTCATTTTTTCAGTTTTGGACCTACTTTATCTAGGGCATTCCAAAAATCTTGGGAAACTACCATTTGGCAACTGAAACGAATTTCCTGTACTAAATACATCAGACACTCCAAATCTCACAACAAGCATTAGCTTTTGCATTAAGTTTTAGATTAAATGTTTTCTTTATTTTTTTCTTCACATTTTTTTGTCATACAAAAATATTTTGTTCATAAACTTTAAATAAGGTTTGTTTTGAAAATTTTCAGATGTGATCTGAGAGAGGGCAATATTAATAAATAAGATAGAAATTAGTAATGGATTGGTAACATTCATCATCGTCATACAGATGCGGATCCAGGATTTTGAAATGAGGGAGGAGGGGGGGGGTGAATTTTTGTAATAATGTAATAGAACCAAAGCCTGGTTGAGGTGTTTGAGGTCTGTGCATCAGCATGATTGATTCCTGATGAATAATTAATAATCAATATAATAATAATAATAATAATAATAATAATAATCAATTTTTGAGGGATAAGGGAAAAAAGAAGGGGGCTCAGAAAAACGGTTTGAAAATTCACCCCTTTCACCTCCCCTGGATCCGCGCCTGCCATAGTAGAAAAGCATGGGTGGTGTAGCAGTGACCAAGGAAATCTGTGTTTGAATTCTGGACTTGGTGACTTGCACAAGTAGATTTATTTGTTGTTCCTCTATTGTGTTCCACAGCTTTTCTAGTTTTGTAGTCCATCAGCAAAATTCAACTTCTAAATTCCAATTTTGGTAAAACAGTGGCCCAAAAGCAACTCTGTGGAGGTGTCACTGCTAATCCTAGGGTTTATGATAGTAAAAAAAAGGTAAAGTCACCCTCAAGCCAATGTGGCTTACGTGGCCAGTGCTTATCCTCAGTTTCGTTAGCGTGAAGCGACTAGGAGTATCACTACTCCCCCTGGATGGGATGCCAGTCCATCATAGGTTACCCCCCCCAACGCATCAGGTTAACCTAACAATTTGTTGGTACCCATTTATACACCTGGGTAAAGTGAGGCAACTTGAAAGTAAAGCATCTTTGCCCAAGGACACAACACAACTGCCTGAGCTGTGAATCGAACCTGAGCCAGGGTTTATGATAACTTAGATTCAATTGCTACCCAAAATTAGTTTGAGATCAGTTACTTGTGTCTGGCAAAGGTTTGATGATACAGGTTTCAATTACAGTCTCTTATAGACCTCTTGCATAACTGCTGCCAAACCCGGCTGGGACTAAGAACAAGTGCATGGGAGCGAGGTCCTAAAGGCGTCCTTTCCAATAAATGACCAATGAAGACCTGCAATTGAAGCCTTATGTCAGATGACTACTTAATAAGGTTAAAAATATGTTGATTCAAAATGTTTTACAGCAAATACCTGTGTGGTTTTTTTTTACAAATAAGGCCTTTAAGACCTCGCTTCCATGAACTTGTTCTTAGTCCCAACCGGGTTTGGCAGCAGTTGTGCAAGAGGTCTATTGTAATTGCTTTCAATGAGCCATGACTCCCAAGACTTCAACATTGTAGTTCGCACTGTGAGTTGAATGGATGTCAATTATTCTCAATGGACTTAAATACGGCACTCAAATGAATTGTCATGTCCACCCCAATTTTTGTAAAGAATGTTTTTCTGATTTTTGATATGAATTTCATTCATTTTTTTTCTTGTAAAATGTCTTTCATTGGAAACAAAAGGACTGTAAGCCTTGTCCCTCATCATATAACCTTATTCAACCCCTTTCTTGGTGCTCTCTTCCAAGAGTATTTAAGACTGAAGCTACAGATTAAAGAGAAGATGAAAGCAATCCTTATTCACAGTCATACTAGTATACATAATTTCTCGAATTAGAAATCAAATGTATCATCTTGATACAAATCAATTATCCTTGACTTGAGAACTAGATATGTCCAGACTAGGACTACTGAAGGCTCAGATCCAAGTGAAGAACAACTACAGCAGTCTAGAAGATTTGCCATATGCCAAGCCATCAAGTAAGGCCACACCTCTATATTTTATCAATTTAATTATCTTCTCAAAGATATCTTGTCAAATATCAAACATCAGGGGGAGAATAAATTCATAATCTCAGTCTTGACCCTGGGTTATCTGGGAAAATCTCCATAAAATAGATAATAAGAACTCATAAGTATTTATTTCTGGCATCAAAAATTTCCAACCATCTGGGTTCTGCTGTCCATGCTGCAATTTATTGATGCTCTCTTTAGCTTTAATTAATACTACATTTTGGGAAACTCAAGTTTTTATATTTTTCTTGAACTTGAGAAAATTCTGACTCATTCAAACAATGTTTTCAAATGCTTGAAAGAGATGGCCTCACAGGCTATGACATTCCTGCATTTTCAAGATTTCAAGTTTATTAAATGCTTGATATATATTTTGGGTTTTTTTTTTATTTTTTTTCAGCTACTGGATGTCAAATCATGAAAACGATTTCCGAAAAAATGAAAAACTAGCTTTTGTACACAAAGAAATGGAAGAAATGGTCTTTGCTGAGGGAGATAGGTCATTAAGGGATATATTTGATTTTTCAAACACGTAAGTAGAGGTTTAATATGTAAGTCAACAATTTTAAGTGCCATTTCCAAGGTTTGTGTAACTCCTTGAAATCTTTGAAAAGCCCTGGAATTCAAAACCCATTTTTAAGTGCACTTGAAAAGCCCTTGAAAATATAATAATTGGTGGATGCTCCTGGAAACTATTGCTAAAGCTTAGGTGATGTCAAAGCATCAAGTAATGAACTATTTTATTTAGTAGTTATTTAGTGACTACGTGTTGCTATTTTCCATCCCAGGTCCGTGTTATAAAACTTTTCTAAATGATACTTCAAAACTGATCAATCGTAATGTTTGTTTTTTGCACATAATTCCCCAAAGAAATTTGCTCCTTGAATTAATTAAACTTTAGTGTAGGGCCTTAAAAAGTCCTTGAACTTTTTGTTGAAGATTTCTCATGAACCCCACATTTTATGGAATGTAGCAAGAGGTGGGGAAGAAGTACTCTTGAGTGCTCTGTTGAGTGTATATTAACAGGGGACCAACATGAATCGGAAGTGTGCCACACAGCGGGTGGCATGGTTGGCGCAGCGGTGAGAGCGCTCGCCTCTCACCTCTGTGGTTCCGAGTTCAAGCCCCGGCTTGGACAGGATCATATGTGAGTTGAGTTTGTTTGATATGTTGTTCTCTCCTGTGCCATGAGGGTTTTTCTCCGGGTTCTCCGGTTTTCCTCCCTCCGTAAAAATCAACATGTGAGTTTAGAGTTGTGTGTATAGAATAGATAATGTAGTGGTAGTGTGTGTGAGTGAAAAGTGTCCCCAATTAGCTGCGTGAGCGCTAGAACGACTAGACACTTTAATAAAAAGATATTATTACAGTGGCTGTGATATGTGGAAGCTAAGTCTACCAGCCATATGTTCAATTTCTGTTGGGAGTTTAGATTTTTTCACAAGTTTTCTTAGGCCCAGTTTAGAGTTAAAATAATTTCAGGTGCTGATCTACCTAATGCAAATGAGCAAAACATAGTGCATTTGCAGTGGATTTGGCATAAATTTGATTCTAAATTGGGCCTAGCTTTGATGACAAATCAGTGGTGGAACCACGGCAGGTGCTTTGGGTGCAGACGCCACCCCCCCTTTTGGACGACAGTGAAAACCTTTTCTCAAATATAAACGTTTTTCATCAATTGTTTTTGAGGCAGTAAGGCTTTGGTTGTATTTGTTGCGAGAAAATCTGCACAACACGCATGTCTGCTACTTTCATTGTTATGGGGCTGGGAAGCCTGTGGTGGGATTTCATTAAGCTGACTACAGACTGTCAAAAAACACACCCCTGCTTTAAAAAAGCTGGATCCGCCCCTGCAAATGAAGATTAACCTTTCCATTTCCAATATACAACCAAGAAGCTCACAAGCGACAAAACAAGACCACAGAGAATGTTGGTTCTTTTGCTTGTAATAAATCTTGTCATGGCATAATAGACCCTTTCAGTTACGTGACAATGTTTTCCCATTTCAGAACATGTCATTCCCTAGAAAATACGACTCTTTGTTTAAGGTGCATCCATATTCATGTGTCCTCTCATGTGTAACCATCAAACTAAGAAATGAAACTCTTGGGAATGACACACGGTCTGAAATGGAAAAACATTGTCACGTAACTGAAAGGGTCTATTTCATTACTTATCACTTCACAAATCACTCAAAGCATGGCTGCTACAGAAAATAATTTGATTACAGCTACAGTCAATAGCCCACTTTTGGTATTCTGGTTGAGTGATCACAGACAAAGCAATTCAAAATGAGGCCCAGGGGAAACAAAGGATAATCCTAATGTATTTTGTTTCCTCTGGGCCTTGTTTTGAATTGCTTTGGTCATGATCACTCGACCAGAATATCAAAAGTGGGCTATTGCAAGCCCTGGCTAGATTAATCGGCAATTATTAGTCCTGATGTTTTGGCTTGTTTTTGAAGTATGTGTATCTTAAGTTAAGCAACACCAGAATGAATTTCTAATAAGAGTAGCCTTCATGATTCCAGGGAGTTCAGTGATGTCCGTCAGCGTGCACTAAGTGTCACCACCAACCACAGAGCATCAAGTGGTCGTAAAGTGTCACTTGCATTTCCCGACCAATCCCCAGAAGAGATTGCTGAGCAGCTTACTTACCTGGACTTCAAAATGCTTAGGAGAATACCCGTATGTATTGCATGTATGTCGTATATAGAACTGGGTGTTTGGATGAATGCTATAAAGTATAAAATTACTGCTATTGCTGTATTATTGTGAGACATGTTTTTTCTCTATTGATCTTGATGGTCATATATATGTAAGATTATGCTGTATCTTGGTTAATCGCTCTATCCTCTAATGGCAAGACATGACAGAAGACAATAGCACAATAATAATCTGGTTTAATCTGGTTTATGGTTATAGTGCCTCTGCTGCCACACTATGCTTAATGTTTTAGTATTTGTTATTTTATAACTTCATTGTTTATTTCTCGTTATCTCCATATATATTATATTTCTTAGTAGGTTTTATATTTCTACTTCTCTACAGTTTATTATTAGTGTTTTAGCACGGCTCTTAGGAAAAGCATTATGTAATGATGAGATTTCCGTTTTTAAATAAAGATTATTGTATTTATGTACATGAAAAAGAATTCCATTTCCCTGTAGGAGAAGGCAGCTATTGTTTGTCCTGTCATGGCCACCATAATTCCTTGAGCTTGTATTGTAGTGAAAAGCCACCAAAGATGGATAAGATAGGGGGAATTTGTATTCCCCTTATTCCACTACTACAAGAATCCTTTTGGTGGCCTCTTATTTTGTCCAAATAAACACCATTATGTTGTGACTCCCAAAGGAGTCGAAACATTTGTATAAAAATATAAGAAAAAGAATTTGAAGAGGATTCTGGGTTTATTTCTTTTAGCTTAGGCGGTCATTTAGGTCTAAAAATATTGTTTTTTTCTGAGTGGACAACAAAAGTTTCCATCTGCAATTAGTTTTCATGTTTAATCTTGTTTAACACCATTAGCAATAAAAGCCTCAAACTCTGTAAGCCATTGTTCACCCCAAGTGCAAGGCTTTTCCTGGCATTTAATGCCATTTATTTCAAGTAGGCATTTCATTTCAGTTTTCAGAATGGAAGGAATATGCTCAAAAGTCGAAAATGAAGGAGTGTCCTCTTCTGGAGAGATATGTGTCAATGCTTAATGGTTTGTCCAAGTGGATTCAGGCCATGGTACTCAGCCACAGGACTCCAGAGGACAGAGCACTTTGTATCCAAAAATTTCAAAAGGTTGCTAAGGTGTGGTATAGGACATGGTTGTTTAACAGAGGGTTTGTGACAATTATGCAAATGTATTTGAATAGTTTATTTACCAAACGTTTCAACTGTATTGTTAATTTTGTTGTTTTATTCCAGCATCTTAAAGAACTTCAAAACTTTAACGGCCTCCTAGCAGTTTCTGGTGGACTAACCAATTCAGTTTTAGCAAGATTACAGCAAACAAAAGCTTGTATTTCCCAAGATTGTAGAGAGGTAACCATTGTCATTCTCCTTTAACAACTAGTGGGACCTGCAAATGTCTTTCAGATTACTGGTTATTGTTTCATGTTACGCTTACGCCAGTCAGTACTCTGACGCTCCATTTTTTCGTGAAACAGTAGAACGAGGAGCATCACATAGATATATGCGTCGTTCTACTGTTTCACGATAAAATGGAGCGTCTTTTCGGCCGATGTGAAAGAGTACTGACTGGCGTAAGCAAAACATGAAACAATAACCAGATTACTGCTGCAATAAGCTGGGATTGGCTTACTACTTATGCAACTACTACATGTACCTCCCTTAGGACAGCACTGCAGAACGTCTGACACCATCATGTACCTCAAACTTCCAATATTTGTCACTACTTCGTTTATTTCCTCATTTGTAATGATCAAATATTTTCATGTGTTTATTTGCAGTACATGACGCTTCTTGTTGAGTTTATGTCGTCTGAGAACAACTACTCAACCTACAGAAAAAGAGTTTCTTGTTGCAATGGTTTTCACATTCCTGTTCTGTAAGTACTGGGTGTTTTGCCACTGCTACATGAGTGATAGTTCTTGCTTGCACAGGGGTGACACAGTTTTGTAAATTCACCAAAATATATTTTGATACTTTGCTGTGTCGATTGCAACTGCCCGTTGGGTCCAGAAGAAAATGCAGAAAACTACTTTTTAAGACATCAGCTCCTTTGCTTAGCATAAGGAGATAGTTTCGATGAAAATTAGAACTTAAAATCTAAGGAATTACATTTCGATGGGGGCAAAAGTTTCATGTCTGAGCTGGGCCTATTAGCAGCAGTACTGGGGACTCGCAGAGGCACCCCCTCGAGACACGGGTATTTCCTGCACGATTCAGGTCGCGTTGGCTTTTCAATTTGACACAGTAATCCCCGTGAAGCTGTGGTGAAGTGCAATTTGCCAGTGCTGCTGCTCCGCGTAGGGCAAGATTTTGAGCATAAAATATTCTTATGTATATATGGACATGGACTGGAACATTCCTGAAATTGAGAATGAAGACGTAAGGAGACTACAGAAGCAGGTACATAGTAGAGTACACATAGATGTCGAATGTTTCGGCAACCAGTTTCGGCTGCCTTTTTTCTCGCACGCGGGTATTCCTGGGGCCTTTTTTCTGTCTCTACAAAGATAGAAGAGCTGCAGCTTGCGCTGGTAGAAGGATAGCAGCGTGGAAAAAAAAGGGGAGAGCACAGAAAAAAACAGGCCCAGGAATACCCGCGTGTGTGGGAGAAAAGGTAGCCGAAACTGGTTGCCGAAAATCCGACATCTATGTACCTGCTTCCTTAGTCTCCTGACATCTTCATTCTCAATTTCAGGAATGTTCCAGTCCATGTCCATATATACATAAGAATATTTTATGCTCAAAATCTTGCCCTACGCAGAGCAGCAGTACTGGCAAATTGCACTTCACCACAGCTGCACGGGGATTACTGTGTCAAATTGAAAAGTCAACGCGGGACTGGAGTCCCCAGTACTGCTGCTCTATTTTTTTTGGCAGCATTGAGACACAGTATGGCTTCATGCAAGCTTTTGTCGATTGTCTAGCCAGGAAAAAAAAAATATACATTCATCAAAGAAATTTTCAACAACTTAGATTCTATTTTATTTCTTTTCTATTTCATGCAATTCTCGCATTTCACCAACAGAGGTAAGTCTAACGATATTTTCTTCCCCAGAGCAAAACATTTTCAGGTATCTATACTTTCCAACATTTCACTATTAAAAGGGCCTTTGCATATTATTTTCTCAGGTATTCAGCTCAAAGATCTTATTGCCACAAACACAGCTCTCCCAGACATGGTTCAAGGCAATCTGATCAACGTACACAAGCTCATCACCCTGTCTGGGATCATGGCCAAGTTCTTGGTCGTGCAAAAGTTGTCCCCTCCGGTTTCACCAAATTTAGAACTGCTGAATATGCTTCGGGTATGTTAAGCTCTGAGTATCAATAAAAATGCTTGATGTATTCTATCAACGCTTTATCTTTTATTCTTTTTATAGTAAGTTTTTACCATTAATACGATGTATTAACTCAAAGAAGCCGAATAACATGAAAAATTTAGAAATAACGAGTGCTTTTGACGCGAGACGAGCGAGTTAAAAAAATCACGTTTTTAAGTTGGAGTCACCTTAGAGCGCCGCGGCGGTCTTCAAACTTCTAGAGTTTCAGATACGGAACTTTTGAAGCGGAAACAGTTTTAAATGCAGTAGCTGGATACATGAAGACTTTAGGATAAGAGCCAACTATTTAGTGAGGTTAAAAGTCTTCCGCTGGAAAAAGAGATAGTTGGTCTTCGTGCAAGCGGCCCCAGAAGAACTCTAAAGGCCCGTTGACACGTGCGATTTTGCGGCCATTTTGACTGCAATTTTTGTGGCGATTTTGGTCACAGTAGAAATGACAAAGAATTTGCTTGAAAAGATTTATTCTGGACACTAATATTATCTAAACAAATGTATATTTAGAAAGGTAAGGCATAATTTTAAAACGTCGCCACGAAAATCGCATTCGAGATCGCCGCAAAAATCGCACGTGTAAACGGTTCTTGACGTTCTTCAGATTGTGTCAGCTTAGCTTGTTCATACTTTTCGCCGCATCTTTGGAGAGATAAATGCGGCGCTTTTTCGAGGGCGACCTTCCTTTTAACATAAAAAGTTTGTGCTCCTATAATTAGAGGCGGCGCTTAAATGGTTTAATAAGGTATTTCATCGCTTTGCTAAATTATAAAATCTAAATTCGATCTAGAATATTCTTCGGGTGCTTATTATCAATCGGAAGACTGCTCGATTTCAAAGTGAACACAAGCAAACATATCGTAATGTAGTGGTAAAATTGGAATTTAATTTATTAATGGACTAGTCTGGCCTGCCCTTTCTGACAAAAGAAAAGCAACCTTTGAAAGTTCTCACGCTTTTCTTTTCTTTTCTTTTTTTTTTTTTTGCGCCCTTCAAACAGGTTTCGCTACAGCCGCGGTTATCAGATGACGAGTTGTATGAATTATCCTTAGCAAGAGAACCTCGAAACACAAACAATGTCTCCACCAATTCATTGGTAAGTTCCTTAGATACCCAATATTGGTACGATTGTCCAGTCCCAGCTTTCTGGAGTTTTGTGGCAGCCGGACTGAATTCGTGAACCTCATCTTATCGGAAGGACAGAAATAGATTCTGGGATTGGACTATTGACAGTGTTAGTTCTTTGATTCCCAGTTCAGACGCCAAACTGTGTCCAGGTTGAATTGAATTGTTTCAGCGCGGCTATAAGAGGAACTACTTCATAAGAGGAGCTACTTAATAAGATCTTTTTTTTTTTTCGCTTAGCGCCAGGAGACAGCATGTTTTAAGTTTAGTATACATCTATTTCAAAAACCGTTGTCAGAGAGAATGGAGCATGGCAATTGTCGAATGGAGATTGCACGACCGGAAAGAACTCAACGAGTTTTTCAGTATGTTGGTTTTCAGGATCAAAAACCTAAGAAAAACGTTGCTAGTGGATGTATCTATCCTTATAAACTCAATTGCAAGGTAAACACAATTATTGATGATGAACTAATGATAGAATACTATAAACCACAGTCCTTTTCGGTCGTGCAATCTCCATTCGACAATCGACAATCGCCATTGTCCATTTTCTCCAGACAACGTTTTTTGAACTAGGTGTATGTATACAGCTATTAAAAAACGTTGTGGGCTGGAGATCTGGAATCTGAAATCTGAAAGCTGAGACTCGAAGTAATCGAAGGCTAGAAGACTGTAAATTTAACCATTAAATAATTGAATGTCCAAATATTCCACGGCGTTTGATGGTCTTTAAGCGCAGCCTGAACTGACGACTTATTTTCTCAGATTCCAGATTTCAGATCGACGACCGACAACGTTGGGTGTACCTATATCATGTACTAGTTTTAAGGAAAACAACGTTTGAATGCAAAGGCGCTTTAATTCGACACGCCAAAGTCCTCTGAACTGGTATGAATATGTGGACCGCGTAGCACTATTATGTATAGAATGGAAGTAATGGTAAATTGTAGTGCTTGGGGACGAGGT
>JAABNW020109889.1:0-14679 GCA_015164035.2 Radianthus crispa
GGCAAGTGTGAAAGTCAAATTTGCATATTTTTATAATAGCAAGAAGAAAGGACTTGGAGCATGCGCAGACGTTTTCCACTGGTGTCGCCTACGCTACGTAAGCTTTCAGATTGATTTTGAGTGCCACAGCTGGTGGTTGCCTTATATAATAAGTCAAAGCGCGCGCCTTCACAAGACGCGAAGTTCCATGCAGAGCCGCACAATACTAGATCAAACCGTTTGAGCTTCACGAGCGATGCTGCATATCATAAGTGAACGCAGTGTGCGGCTTAGGTTTTGCCATCGGTGGTGTCTACGTATATTAAACTGACGAGAAATTGCACACCTCCACAGCAATATGTACCAGTTTATTGAATGGAGACTGTGCACGCACAGCTTTATTGGAAGGACCGCAAATACCGTCGTTTGATTTATACTCGAGTAGAAAGCTTACTTCAATTTTCGGTCCACTTGGATAATCGTAAGATAAAATACAAGATATGAAATGATTACGTGACTACGAAACTTATCTTTGAGTACTGATAGAGATAATATCAAAAGCGTAGCTACAAGGATATTTATTTCGTACGCTATCAGATACCGGGGAATAAGTGCGAAAACCAGCGACGATGAGAGAGCTAGAGAGGGGGGGTTAACACACATGCGGAAAGAAATATAAACAAAACAGACAAAGATACAAAGGCAGAATAAAAAACAGAAAGGGAGGGAAAAGGTAGCTTTAGGATGATTTCATTAGATATGTAAACATTGATATTCCTCCTATCAAGAGATAGTGCGCAACTTGTTTCATGTATTTAGTAAAATATTTAGTAGAGCGAAGACGTTTATCCGTCTTATCTTTCTAATGCGTCGCAGTGGACACGCTAGTAATCAGATTTCCTCTTGGTTAACTTTGAAAATGAAACAAACTAGATGACCTGAAAGTGATCTTTTTTGAATCAGCAACAGAAATTTAGTACATTCAGAAGGAAAAAGTCTTGAATAGTTCCTTTTGAAATTCAGAGTATCAGCTGTAATCAAAGAAAACATATTTGCTAAAACATTCCGAGTTGAAATCAGAGATATGCTTGATGATTCTGCTTGGACAAATACAACTAAGATAGTTTAAATATTCTTACGATGCATTTTTCGTTTTCAATTTCTCGTCAAAATGCAGAAAAGCGCTCAATTCGAAACTAAGAAAAAATATTTTTTTCAAACTTAATGAGTATTTTCACATTTGATTTATATACATTGATAATTTACATATATATATGTAATATATCTAAAGAAACATATAGCGATGAATCCTCTTTGCAACTTGGTTTTAGGATGCATATATAATCAATTCTTGGAAACGATGAACAGATTTTTGCTTTGCATATTATAGAGAACTCTAGCGCCATAGCGCGCGATGATAGAAAAAATACAAAGTGTTCCAAGGTATTATTTCATGCTAGAACTTTGACTTTATTTATTTATTTCTTTTTCTTTTGCAAATCTAAAATCTAAAATATAAATATTCATATAGTTCGACTCCCAGTTCTGTGGCGTAATGTGAAGGTCTTTTCCCGAGTTCTGACAAATGCGCTAGAAGCCCTGTCTCTTCTAAGGGATTAATCATTTCAGATCTAAACGTTCTTTAGTTTTTCCTTATTTTTTCTACTCGATGTTATCTTTTTAAGTGCGTTTTTCTCTGTTTACACTAGCTGAAGTTCCTTTGTCAATCCTTGATTACAAATGGCTAACAGCGTTTGGATCCGCATCAGTTTTTCACATATAATTTATTCGTTATTAAAAATGAATAAGCTCATCAACGAAGTTGTTTTGTTATAAAGTAATTGAATGTATTGTATTAATAGAAGGCGGGTGGAATAGGTAAACAGCGGGGGAACTAGAAAAAAACTATGATCTTATATCAGAGATCAACTTACGGTTGACGGTTGGATTAAAAACGCTTCACTACATAAAAAAACCGTCTTCCAAACCTGCAGCGAAGAAAAAAGAAACGGCAGCTACTGTTCTTCCTCGGCCACAAAAATATTAAATGAGCTAACATCCTTAAAAAGATAAGAAAAATTTTGTTCTAGAATTAAATCCTACAATATGAAATGATTAATTTCTCTTAAAGTATAAAAAGATCAGAAGATAAAGTGAATTAAAGAAGTGAGTTTGTAAAAGGATTAAAATCATTGAGCCGTGCGCTTGTTTGCTTAGCTCATTTCATTTCAACATTTTAAATAATTTTAAATGATTGTAAATACGTTTTTAACTTTTGTAGCTAGACAAACGAAAAATTAAACAAAGGCTCATGATATGGCCATAGTTCTGGATTAAGGAAACGTTTTGTATCGAATTCATTATTTAATTGAGCGAAATCGTGACTTTGTTCAAATTCATTTATATTGCTTTTGCTTATCTTCCCTTTCATCATTCTTCGCTCTTCTCTTCCATAAATGCAGATGTTTTTCACTTTCCCAATTATTACTTTTCTCTTCTCTTTCCTAGTTTTCCTAGGTTTTCCCTCTCAATTCTTTTGCATAAGCGCATAATTCTTTTTCCTTTTTTGAAACACTGTTTTTCCACTTCATCATTCGTTTTTACAAGCTTCAAATTTCATATTCATATCTTTTCGTTCTTAGTTTCCCCGACACCCGGTACTATGCAAAACGCGATGAGAACAAATTGATGTACATGGTTCTTATCAGACCAAACCGAAACACAACCAGGGGGTTTGAGCACCAGCTATTCACCAGATTAAAAGAACACTGTCGAGACATGCCATTCTGGTTTTCACTTCATATAAATCTATCTTTATTTTTTAATAGTCTTGAGTTCATAATAAATTGAATTCCTATTTCTGGTTCATTCCATTCCTCAATTCTATAATCGAAGTTAAAACAGACCATTTTTGTCGTTGCTGTTTCTAAAGCACTCGCGGCATCACTCGTCTTCACTCTTTATTTTTAACTCTTTCCTCAACTATACCATCCAATTTTCGCTTGATTTCAATTCATTTTAATGTGCGGGAGTCTGCGGTTTTATTCCTCTAACTGTTCAACAGTTTCGCGTATAACGAGAGCCATCTGTCTACGGAATCTTCCATCATTGTTGTTCCCCGCGATCATGTTTTTCCGAAGAAATTGACTAAAAGAAAGTGAATAGATAAAAGAGCTAGAATATTGAAGCCAATAGGGCAGGACTACCAGCATGACAATATTATATGCAAATGGAAACGTTTTACGTAAGATGAGTTTGTTGTTTCTTGTATTAGCCGCGGTGTGAAGATTGCCCGCGGTATTTAGAAGGGAGATGTTACCGGGAGATTTGTAAATTTCGTATTTGGTTATTTTGTTAAAACCATCACACGTCTCTTCTCTTTTCGTCATTTTTTAAGATACATTTTTATCCTTTCTATCTCATTTCATTCGGTCTTGGCATCTAGAACTCGTTTTTTTACCAGGTAAGACTGCTAATCCAATGGGCTCTGCCTGCGTGGGTTCGAATGCCATCCTTGTAGCATAATGTTTTACACGCCCATATTGCAAATCAGCACTAGTTGAATATGTTAGCGTGAATAAATCAAGTTTCTCTCTCTCTTTCATTTCCATGACATTATGTTCTGTTCACTGCGCATGCTCTTTACCACTAGACACCTGCTTACAGCTGTAGTTTTCTTTCCAGCGGCTTCCTTGTGATTCCTTTTCATTTCCTTCTATTCCTGTATTCTTCTTCCATGCTATACATCCACAATGTTTTGAGGGTACGTTATTTTCAAAAAATCTTTTTTCGGTACTTTCTTTGCCTTCTTTTCTGTCTTCTCTTTATTATGTTATTCCTGTCTCCGTAATGGATCTCACACCTTTCTTAAACCCTCTAACACTGATGATCTTACAGGACATTTTAACTAACACTGACGTGTTCAAATCATTAGTGACTTCCCTGACTACAACCATATTATCAATATCTGAAAAGAATTTCCTATTCGACTGATGGAGTTTCATTTCCTTGATATAACAAGAAAAGCCACCTAATTCATAACAGCTATCTTTGAACATAAAATGAAAATAGCACAGCCAGCCTCACAGATTCGGTTGGTTGGTTTACATATCACTGTGGAAAAGTCGTTTCTTCTCCAGATCATGGAAATTTCGACTTCCAATAAATTTCCACGATACTTCCAACAAATTTCCAAGAAATTTCCACACCATGGAAGTATCCAAAAGGTTGGAAGTATCATGAAAATTTGTTGGAAGTCACACGATGCCATGATCTGGAGAGGACGCAAATTTTCCATTCCGAAAAAGAGCCAGAATCAGAACCAGAGCCAAAGGCAAAAAAAAAAAAAAAATTAAATAAATAAAAACAAGACAAAACAAAAAACCCTAAAAAGAACCAAAACAAGAAAATATGAGTACTCTAAGATGCAAAAATATCCGGAGTTCCTTTTCCCCCCTCCTTTTCATAGGTTTCGAGAGTTCAGTGTTTTTTTAAACCACTTTTTAAAAGGCTTTGATTATTTGTGTTCGTTCGAGTACTCAGTTCCTGTCCATCTTGTAATGGCCTATCATATCTATCGTCTTGGTATTCCCAGCCATTTCGAACCAGGTGTGCATTAGGTTGAGTTTTATAAGCAGCTATTCAGACACTCTATGCAAAGATGACCTGGACTTGGCGCCAAGAATAATGGTGTGGGGGCTTCATTCGAAAATTGCAACATTGAAAAAATGGGGCACTTGCTCTCTCGTAATTTTTGTTCGAACACAAATTATTTGTTATATAAATTCAATAAACCTCTGACAGCTAGAAAGACTTAGTTTCTTTTTATGCGATCGTTGTCTTGCTAAAAAAGCGTTATTGAAGCCGAATGCAAAACAAATCTCTACCCTCGAGGTATCTTTGACATTTTTGTTTCCTTACAAAGATATATTCAGTCCTGACTTTGACAGATCAATTCTTCTGATATGATATACACATTATTGTATTTTATGATGTTCTTCGTTTCCTCTACATTTAAGACATCATTTTTAAGTTTCAAACATAATATCTATTTGGATAAAACATTTGGGAATCCTACCACGCTGGGATATACGATTGGTTTGAATTTCATCAAATTCTGAAAGCAAACTCCTGTCTAAACGCACATCATCTCGATCGAGTGTCATAGGGACTACAATACCCCAAATAAGCTTAATGTTTCTTCATAAGACTAAGCTTTGACAGCTTCTATTAGCAATTATGCAAAACAACAGGAAATCTAATAGTGACATGAGTTTGATTAATAATTCGGCTTTTGTCGTGAAGATATAAAAACATTGATAGCGGGCGAGGACAGTAAACATATATCCTCGACGTTGCAGTAGTTACTTTATCGCTTTGGATCTCGCCGCATTCTGGCTTGTGTTTCCAAATTATCCATGCTGTTTACCGCAAATCAGGCATGCTTTCTGCTTCGCTAATATCTGTGGTTACTACATCTGCTCGGTTTCCGCAGATATAGTTCCTCTTTAAAGGGATTTGTGCAGAAATTCTTGTGCCTTGCCAGAAAACAAGGGAAGGACATTTAGAGTGGACTCTTCAGCTGAGCAACTAAACTGTTCTGGTGGAATCAAATGAACTACTTTTCTTGGAAAAAAATCTACAAATTTCTTGGCCCATCTTGATTGAAAAGTTGTTCTTCGAACGTCTTGTCAAATTACACCAAAAAGCTGGTCAGTTTGTCATCAAAGTGGGCCGTACTAAAACCTAACCGTGTAAGTAAGCCACCCGCACGCAGAAAGGCCCATCAAGCTAATCTTGTTTTCGCGTCGCTTTTTTACACCTTGAAAAACTGTAGCCGCGACAATACGCGGTGACTTCAAAAAATAACGGTGAATGTAAGCTTCTGTCGATGTTCTAGACTATTCGTTTTTCATTGTGAATCAAGGTGTAATCAGTCTGCGATCTTTAGAAGAAAAAGCCGGATTTTTCTCGAGTACTACGTATCCACAGCAATCAATATTATCGTCCTTTTTAACTTGGAAAGCACTGAGACTTTCTGAATTGGCACTTAAATCGGGAATTTCCTAATTGCACGGTCTAAATACAGAAGACAAACAAGACGAAGAAGGGCAGGAAGGCTGTTGTCTACCCAGCGATCATAACCAACGAAACCCAATCTTGAAATTAGTATTCTTGAAGAAGGTTAAAGAATTGGGTCCTTCACCGTGACCCAAGATCTTGGATTTCAACTAGAAAGAATCAAGTCAGCTACTGTTTTCTGTATATAACTAGCTATAATGTCCGCGTTTAACAACACCGATCATTTGGAAGAGTTGGACGACGCTGAACTCGCACCATTTATGTCAAGTTCAGAAATCATCCTGTGGTCGACTATATTCCTACTCGAGGCCGTTTTCATCATTCTGGGCAACATTCTAACAATGCTAACATTTCTAAACTTCAAGCTTCGACAAAACAAGCCATTTTTCTTTCTGTTGAATCTGTCCCTGGCTGATTTCGTGGTTGGTGCCTTTTCCATTCCTTTATTTGTTCATGTTTTTATTGCTTTCTTCAATGGCCGATACATTGACGAGGATATTTATGAGGCTCACAGATTGCTAGAGGTTTTTACTCAATTTCTTGCGATTTTTTCGTTGGTGTTGGTATCGCTGGAGCGCATGTATGCAGTAGTATTACCCCTCAAACACCGAAGGCTCAAGATCAGGTCCTATATGATCTGTATAGTGGTCACATGGGTGTTAGCTGCAGCCGTCCCATTCCTGTCACCCATTTCCAATCCATCAGTCCAACAGGCCTCATTCTACCTTTACTTCATTTTCCACTCGGCAGCTCTCGTTATCATTTGCATAGCCTACATAATGGTTTGGATTTTAGTCAAGTGTCGACGTCCACGAATCGTCACCCGTCATCATGAACTCGACCGCAAGTTAGCGCGCACATTAGTCCTGGTTACCGTGGTATCTCTCATCGCATGGTTACCATTCCAGCTGATTTACTACATCGAGACTCTGTGTCGAACATGCGCATCGGTTCCTAACACACTTCTCTACTTTAGCAAAATGCTGCATTATGGGAACTCGCTCGTCAACCCGATTGTCTATTGCTTTCGTATTCCTGAATTCTACAAAAAGACTCTTCGTATTCTTCGTCTGCGCAAACTACCTGCTGTTGGTCAAACTAATGATTCGATCGAGCTACGAAGACGTGATGATGCTAATGCCAGCGCAGGCCCTCTAGAGAACTCCATGACGTACCGTGAAGAATATCTACTGTCACGTGACCTTAAGTCCTTTGACAGCTGTTCCGATGTTTGAAAACTAATATTGGAGTCTCTCGATAACATCATGATTTATAACTGAATCATCCATTATGTCGCCGGGATGTAGGTATGGCGTCAACATCGCCGCCAAACCACTCTATATCAAGATATTGGCCAGGATGGTTTATGGATGTTGATATCTGACCTTTGGCCAATGTCTGTCATTTTAAAATTAATTAAACATTAATTCAATGGCAATGTTATTAGGGTCATTTCCGCATCAGTGCGCAGAGACGAACAGCTTGCGTTTGTACCATATTTCTTGTTTGCTAAATTGTACAAACTAGAAGGTGCCCTAAATTATTGTCATTGAACTTGGGAATTATGAGAAGTTCTCCACTTCCAATATATTGGTTCACTGACCAAGGTAGTTTCTTAGGATGGTGTAAATGTGTAGCTTATAGCCACGAGCGGGTGCTTCCATTGGACAAGAGAACCAATGTGTGCGACAAGTGGATTTTCATGTCAATAGGCTACAAGTAAATATTAGAGAAGATTACTAGTGGATATGTACAACTTTAAGGACAAAAATCACGTTATCAACCAGTGATCATTTTTGTGATCACGTGATGATTATGAAAACTTCGTCTTACAACAGACCACGTGACACTATTGCCAATGAAAGTACCTTTCGAAAATATTATTTACGATAAATCAGCAATGATGTATATTATTTTCATATCGCGAATTATTGTCAAATTAGGATGATCTCTTGCTTTGATCTGGTAGATCTTATCCGCAGTGTCCAGCTTGTATATTCATGTCATTGATCACACGGAATTGTAGTATAAATTGTGAAGTTAGTTTTCCTTTCAATCCCTTAGAGTTGTTGTGTCTTTCGATTCAATTCGTTGATTCTTATTCGCTTGATCTTATGCGTCTTTAATAAAACAAGAATCTTCTTAATGTTAAAAATGATATACATCCTGAGCGAGGGAAATTCACATTAAATCGTGACGCAAGTCTTTTTCAATCACTTATCATTGTCACTTTTGTTCATTCTGGAGCTTCTTTATATTCCACTTTAAAACAAAGTCTGATCAACAAATATTACTCATTTTGATGCAGGGAATTATATTTCTAAAGTGGCGACATCCTTCATGACTCGCTTTTGTCCAGTATTATGAGAAGGAAAGTTGCCTGCCAATTATGCTGTGAACTCCATTAGCTTGATGTACTTATCTTCAGATTATAATGTCTTTAGCAGGTTCTCCTGGCGACGGTGCTCTCAGTCCCGTTGGTCTAGAACTACTAAAACCTTTCTCTTCATAATTGAGTGCTAAACTATCAATCGTTTGTGACAATGTCTCATAAGTTGTCATATGTTATATCTTCTCTTCGTCTATATTAGTCAGTTGATTAGTTTCCATGTTTTTTTCGTTTTCCCCATCGATTGAACTCTTTAGCCACACGACCAGTTCTCTACAGAATAAGATTCTTTGTTTGAGTTTTTTAGATACCAAATGTCTCCTCATACGCAACTATTAGTAAGAAATTATACTCGGGGTTAATGGCATTAAAAGGAAAAACATTACTAGATGTCTAGTGACTTATTCAGCCTGGGTGCAGTTTTCTCATTTCATGGTCAGCCAACCCGTCCTTCCCTTGAGCATCATTTCTTTGTTTAACGGCTGCGCATAAGAAGACACTTGAATATATGGATAAAGACAAAGAACCTTCATTCTCGATGCTCTGAATAGACAAACATTTCTCCCAAGGTGAGGCCTGTAAATTTGCTTCTTTTTAACCGCGGTCTGGCTCGTCGTTTTACAATTTTGTTTCCTCAGTAGACAACGCGAGATTTGTAACTGCCGAAGAAGATGACACGATATGACCGTATTTATTCTGCTCCCCTTTGTGATTATCACCTGATTCTACTTGATCTTGGCTGTCATTTCCCTCCTCGCCCCTCCTGCCACCTCGCAGCGAGCATGGCATTTTGGGTATTCTGTTATATACGATTCTTTTCAGGTCACATCGAAATCCAGGTATCCGCAGGTAGTAAACTATGGAGTTGACAAAAGAGTTTCCAAACTGCAGGAATTTAGTGGCGACTATCACCAGGTACGGGAAGCTATGTTTTCCTCTGGAAAAGTAGAACACCAGTATGATGACCTGGAAAGGAAGCCAAGAGACCAGTGAGAGGACGGTCACGAGAGTCAGGGTCTTGATCATGCGCTTTTGACGCTGTTGCCGCTGGTCTTGTGGGACGTTTTGTAGGCTCATCTTAATTCCAACAGCGGTGTACGAGAAGAGGATGAGGAAGACAGACAGACAAAGGAGAACAGCGATGATGTAATTGAAAGACGACTTGGGCAGGATGTGAGATGGGACGAGGTATACTGCGCATGGCACAAGAGCGGCAAGAAACCACGTGACAATGATAATGATGATGTAAATATATGCTTTCATGGCTTTGTAGTTGAAAGGATACCATGAGGCGTAGAATCGCTCCAGAGCAATGATAGTCAATGAAAACAGTGAACAGAACCCAGTGAACATATCCAATGGAACGTTCAGAGCAATCGGAAACTCAAACTTCCAGAACCAACCAGAACCCAGGGTGTACACTTGCAGCGGTGTTGCTAAGCAACCAACGAAGACATCTGACAATGCCAGATTAGCAAGCAGGAAGTTGCTTTTGTTTTTGCGATATTTTTTACCAGTAAAAACAAGAAGCGAGAGACAATTCGCAGTGATGATGAACAAACCTTCTACTACGAACAGCGATACCCAAAGCTGGGCTTCTTCGTAATGCTGTAAATCAATATGGATGGCAGGTCCGCTAGAAATCTTGGGATTTAGTGAGGTGGAATTCCATGATTGGTTGTTAGATTGGTTTGTGTTCATTCTTTCTGATTCGTCTTCAGGAAATCTTGTGGTCGTAAATCTAGACTAAAAATCATCAATTATGTTTAATGCTACTGAAAATGCATTTTAATAAAAAAATATGTATATTTAGAGGTCACCAATTAAGCAGTCACTTTTTATTAAACGACAAACGTTTACAACGCGATGGTAAATAAATTGATCTATTGAACTATTGAACTATTAAATATATTGAATTGTCTAAATTGAACGTGTGTGCGTTTGGCTTGTTTTTCCTTCATCTTCCCATCCCATACAAAACGACCATGTTTTGCATCCTTTGTTTTATCTCCTGTTGCGCCCCATTAACATGGTTGGCTCCCTATCGAAAGTTAGTAAACCTATTAGTCCAAAAGTCCGCGATGTTATTGTTCTCTTGTTATCTGTTCTCCCAAGTATTGCATATTGATGATTATAATTGATAAAATTTGGAATGATGGTAGGATACCACGGTCAGTATAAAACAGTAAGAAGAAGAGTAAGAAGTACAAAATTTGAACGAATAACAAGAACAGAAATTAGTTAAGAAAAGAAGAATAAATGACTATAAAATGGCAATATTATATCTTTTAACGTTCATTAAATGTAGGAACAAAGTTCAATCGTAAGAAAAACAACAACAAACCAATATACTTAATTAGAAAATCCTATCTCAATCAGAGTAACTTAGAACTTCAAACTATTTTTACCTTAGCTAACGTCGTGAAGTTTGCCTTCTTTCAGTTTATTTAGCACAGGTTCTCTGTTTTCGTTCAGTGGTAATCTTATCGTCATGAGTTTGTTTTCAGTCGACTGTCGTGAAGAAAATCAGGTTAAAACATGACAGAGACTTTCAACTAAATTTTCATTGAGATCATCCTTCTATTTTGTTTCATTAAGATGTAAAATAAGTTATGGTCTTTCTTTAAATTGCTGAGTCGAACGTCAGATGGAGGAAGCTTGCAATACTGAATAGATAGCAGCGCTGATGAAGAAGGTATACTTTGAGCTGTGTCTTTGAGTGACACTGTCAACACGTGCTGTCAAACCAATCCAACCACCTTTAGAATAACGCTTTATAATATCTTCTAGCCGAGTATTCAAATTAGGAATTTTTCGTAAAATTAACTTATTATTTGATGCAAAGTGGTTTGTCTTTAAACACCTGCCAACAAGAACAAAGACAGGCAACGAAATGTGTGGCTTGTGCTGTCCAAACTTTATGAACGTACCATATAAAAATTAATAACAAATTTATAAAGAAACTTTGAGTGTAAGGCTGACTCTGAGGAAAACAGATTGGTAATCCAGAAGCCAGATAAACACACTCTACTTCTTCTTACGACGTTCGAATTACTCAGTTATTCAATTTGATTTTCACAATAAGGATTGGAATATTTTTGTTATTCACCATTTTGATTTTAACGTTTATAGTTCAGTACAACACTTGAACCTTTTCGCGTCTTCTCATCTTTGTATTTTGAATCTTTCTCTTGATTCTTTAATCCTTGTTCATTTTCTTTCTCCTTTTTGTTTTGTCTTCCTGTCTTTATTACTTTCTCCAGTTTCATTTCGCAACCAACACTTAATCAAACAATCAATATATTTAATTGTGAGATTTATGAAGAGGATTTTAATTTTTCTAATCCGGTACAAGCCAAAAATAAAAAATCAACAATAACAAAGAAGCAAAACAAAGTAAAACCAAACTTTCAAACTTTAGAAAAAGAAGTGAAAACGATTGTTTCATTACATGACAATCCTTACAATTCGTCCTATTCCAGGTTCAGGTGAGATGATGATCTTCCGGCTCTTGGGCTCGTTACCTGGATTTGGGATCGAGTAGACGAAATAGCCCACTTTCGATATTCTGGTCGAGTGATCACGAACAATGCAATCATTCAAAACGAGGCCCAGGGGAAACAAAAGAATATATTAGGATTATCCTTTGTTTCCCCTGGGCCTCGTTTTGACTTGCTTTGTCTGTGGTCACTTGACCAGAATATCGAAAGTGGGCTATTTTTTAGTAGAATTCGAGTTTTTTCCTTAACTGTGAATTAGTGACTGGTCATTAAGTATAGGGGAGGGGAGGGTGGGCTGGTAAAATCAGATAACTGGAAGACTATTTTTGTGTGACCCACCCCAATACGTTTGCTGAAAAAATACATGGCCCATCCCGATTTTCAAGTGTGGAAATGAAAGAAATACCTCCAAGTTGTTCCATTTCTATGTTAGCCCACCCCTTTTAAGGAGCTAAAAAATATGTGGCCCACCCCCTGATTTTGCCAACCCACCGCCCCATACTTTATGACAGGTACCTTAGCTTCCTGATTGGTTCTGTGTCAGTCAGCCATGTTATTAGTTTTTTTTAATGATTAAGATCGCATTATTCGTTCAATGTAGTGCACACAGTAGTAATCACATCGCGTCCTTTTATCTGTCTCGGGTGACATGGATTAGTGTTTTTGTCGGTATTTTGTTTGTGCTTGATTCACGCCTTCTGTTTTCATCAAATCGTGGAGATGATAGCACATTTGTATTCATGTATGGTCAGTGAAGGGTCGAAGTTTCTATTTGAAAGCAATTGTTAGATTTTAGGAATGAAACTGCAAAACTCAAAAGTAAATTATCTAGGAAGTAATTAACAGAGATGTGAAGGAGAGAGTTGAGAAGAGAGCTGCCTTCTCTCTAAAACTGAATACTCTTAAAACCGAGCACTGATTGGCGGGGAGTGAGCACCATCAGCGTAATCGCTTTGAAAACTAAAAGTCGTCGATGGTTTGTCATCAATCTGATAATCCCAGATAAGGTTTTAAAAGCCTGCCGCCTTGAAAGTGTTTAATGTGTAGTCGATATGTTTGTTTAAGAAAGAGGTTTTGTTACAAACAGGTCAAGAAGACTTATCTGATCCTGCATTTTTTGCTTAAGTCTAAATCATCTATCAAATACTCGAGATAAATTTTTGGGGATTAAACGACTGTAAATCCCGTGAATTAACAAAGGATAAATATTTCTAGACGGCATCAAGATTGGGTATATTAAAGTGGAACCGCTAGATATACTGATTGATTGATATTTTTTTAGTCTTATAACCATGTGTCTTAACGCGTATATGTATCACAGGCACACGCGGTGTATTCGACTTGCATGATGAATTATCAATGCCAAAGGTATTTGAGGTGGGTGGGGGACCCGATTTCGAGAGAGTTGCGGGTATTTGACTATGTATTGTAGTATGCGCAGTTATCAGTACGCAGTATCTTGGACATCCACAGTATCCGTTTCATCCGTAGGTGGTATAATGGAGTTGCGCACTATGCAGGACTGCTCATTCTTGTTGAGCAGGATATTCGACATGCGCATCGGTGCGCATTATATTTAACTGGCCGCGTGTCTGTATAATCAATGTATTAGATTGGTACAGTATCCTTGTCATCCGTAGGCGGTATATTGAGGATGCGCACTATGCGTTTCCTTGTTGATTCGACATGCGCATCGGTGCGCATGATATTTAACTGGCCGCGTGTCTGTATAATCAATGTATTAGATTGGTACAGTATCCTTGTCATCCGTAGGCGGTATATTGAGGATGCGCACTATGCGTTTCCTTGTTGATTCGACATGCACATCGGCGCGCATGATATTTGACTGGCCGCGTGTCTGTATAATCAATGTATTAGATTGGTACACCTTGTCATCCGTAGGCGGTATATTGGGGATGCGCACTATGCGTTTCCTTGTTGATTCGACATGCGCATCGGTGCGCATGATATTTGACTGGCCGCGTGTCTGTATAATCAGTGTATTAGATTGGTACACCTTGTCATCCGTAGGCGGTATATTGGGGTTGCGCACTATGTGTTTCCTTGTTGATTCGACATGCGCATCAGTGTGCATGATATTTGACTGGCCGCGTGTCTGTATAATCAATGTATTAGAATGGTACACCTTGTCATCCGTAGGCGGTATATTGGGGTTGCGCACTATGCGTTTCCTTGTTGATTCGACATACACATCGGTGTGCATGATATTTGACTGGCCGCGTGTCTGTATAATCAGTCAATTAGAATTAGGTAGAATCGTTTTCATTAGTGACCAGTATATTGTAGGTTCACACTACTCGTATCATCATTTCTCATTATATTATGTTTACGTAGCTAAGTAAGTACGGTTGCGCATGCTTTTTTGAGTTTCGATTTATCCTTGCGCAGTATCTACATCACTAGTGTATAGTACATTCAACTTTCTCAGTATATATATATATCATTAAAGCGCAGTAAATTTGGATTACGCACTATGCGTAATTTCATTGGAGGCAGTATGTTCTACAGTATGTTCTACTTGTGTAATTTTTTGTACATATTAGACTGGCGCAGTAATCTCGTCATAAAGGCGTATTAATTCAACTGGCGCAACATGGATATCATTAGAGCGCCGTGTATTCGTCTTGCTCAATCTAAGGTAGCACCAGTAGTGCGTCGAATGTCCAATATAAGTATTATCAGTGCGCAACACATTCGACGTGCTCGGCT